>VYZR01014516.1:5732-36864 GCA_013400675.1 Oxylabes madagascariensis
TACTATGTTTTCTTTTTAAATTGTTTCTCAACAATAACTGCTTGCAAGTTACTTCAAGATGGACTGAAAAAGAATAGGTTTGGGTGGGATATTGGAAAGAAATTCTTCCCTGTGAGGGTGGTGTCAGATACTAGAATCTGATAGTTCATGGCTTAAACGTTGTTAGGAACCTTTTGCCTATTATGACAAAACTGTGTAAAGAAGCCACAAGCACAGAAGCCCAGCACTCCCTGAAGATGCCTGACTGGAACTTTGGACTGTGAGTTAAGATGCCTTGATAAGATAAAGGGAACGCTATTATTCAATAATCATGGGTCTAGGGAGAAGTAAACAAGGCAGAGGGAAAAGAATGCACGCCCAAGAAAGCCAAACCCAGCAGAAAATCACTGCTGGCTGGGTTTGGGTGGGGGAGGCCATAGCCCAAGAAGCCAGGTTTGCACAGAACCCCTCAAACAAAGGGGACAGGAGGAGAGTTTTGGGTGCTGGCAAAACTTCTGGTAGTGAGCACCCATCCTCCCCCTTACACAAACTGGATCAGTTGTAAAACCCCCCCAACCCCGGGAAGGCCACATCCATGGGACATGCATGTGGGAGGCAGCTGAGGAGGTGTCATAATCCATCAAAGACCCCCCCTAAAGTGCTCTCCAGACTTATTCCTGTGGCCTTGCACCACAGAACTGCACGTGATGCAAAGTGATTCAGCCTGCTGCAATAGACTGTGTAAAACTCGCCCCCCCTGCAGGGGAGGTACCTNTGTCTCTCTCTTTCTGTCCCCCCACCTCTTTTCTATTTCTTTCTCTTCCTTCTTTTCTCTCTCTCTGCTATTTAGTATTAAATAAAGCGCATACTATTGACTTTGGCACATGGTATCTTTTACACCTTAATTAAAGCAGAGGCATTCCTAATAATTTTAAGAACCAGACTGTAACAGGTGGTGAGGCCCTGGCACAGGGTGCCCAGAGAAGCTGTGGCTGCCTCTGGATCCCTGGAAGTGTCCAAGACCAGGCTGGACAGGGCTTGGAGCACCCTGGTGTCCCTGGCCATGGCAGGGGGTGGGATGAGATGGGCTTTAAGGTCACTGTCACTTTCAACCCAAACCCTCCGGGGATTCTGTGATTAATGGAAATATTAACCCTGAGCTCTGATCCTTGACAAAACAAAACAAAACAAAACACCTCAATAATCCCCAAGTTCCACATCTTGAATCCTATATCTACCTTCAGAGTGCGCATGTTCCTGAGCATGACATCTCCAATGCGTTGGTAATCCCCTTTCACGTGAGCATTGCTTCTGCCTTCCCTGGAACACACATGAGGAAAAAAGAAGGCAACGTACATAGGAGATCAAGAAATTTCTGTTTTCTCCCTCCATCTTCCCTGTCCTAATTCAGGCCATAATATTTAGCCATTTGACATTCCTATTTCACTGTTCAGACTGAAAATTTGGTGCATTAAATATGGATGCTGCACAAAACAGCAAACATAAAGACATGCTTAAAAAACTGAGAAAGGACTAGAAAGGAACTTGTGCGAAAGTCTGTTTGAGAGTTTTATGTTTCAGACCTCCACATAAATGTCATAACACAACCCCACCTGATTTTGTGAATTTATTTATGTTCCTACTTTGTTTACATTGACCACCTCCTTTTGAAAGGTAGTTACACTGTAATATGTAACATGTCAGGGCAGGAGAAAATAATACAAAGTTTAAAAGACTAAAAACATAATCTGTGAAATAAACTGCATTGCAAGAACCAAACTCCCACCTTAATCACAAAAATGTTTCCTAGATTTTCACCTGAAGATTCATTAACTGGAAGGTGTGGGAAAAGCACACGCCTCATCTTTTTGATATTGTGCTCCTTTTTTTTCCTAAGGCTTGAGAGACACCATCAGATTATATCAACAATTGGTGATCTTAAAGGTGTTTCCCAACCTAAACGATTGTGTGATTACAAAACCCTTGGTCTGAAGCATAANGTTGTTAGGAACCTTTTGCCTATTATGACAAAACTGTGTAAAGAAGCCACAAGCACAGAAGCCCAGCACTCCCTGAAGATGCCTGACTGGAACTTTGGACTGTGAGTTAAGATGCCTTGATAAGATAAAGGGAACGCTATTATTCAATAATCACGGGTCTAGGGAGAAGTAAACAAGGCAGAGGGAAAAGAATGCACGCCCAAGAAAGCCAAACCCAGCAGAAAATCACTGCTGGCTGGGTTTGGGTGGGGGAGGCCATAGCCCAAGAAGCCAGGTTTGCACAGAACCCCTCAAACAAAGGGGACAGGAGGAGAGTTTTGGGTGCTGGCAAAACTTCTGGTAGTGAGCACCCATCCTCCCCCTTACACAAACTGGATCAGTTGTAAAACCCCCCCAACCCCGGGAAGGCCACATCCATGGGACATGCATGTGGGAGGCAGCTGAGGAGGTGTCATAATCCATCAAAGACCCCCCCTAAAGTGCTCTCCAGACTTATTCCTGTGGCCTTGCACCACAGAACTGCACGTGATGCAAAGTGATTCAGCCTGCTGCAATAGACTGTGTAAAACTTGCCCCCCCTGCAGGGGAGGTACCTGGGCTTTCCACCTGGCGTGAGCCAGAATATTAATCCATTGGATTCTATGCATTTTGGGGGACCCCCACCACCAAGAAGACCAGCTGGACAGGATCATCAGGATGCTGGTGGGATGCATGGAGTGGTGATATTTTCTTTAATCTGTCTCTGTCTCTCTCTTTCTGTCCCCCCACCTCTTTTCTATTTCTTTCTCTTCCTTCTTTTCTCTCTCTCTGCTATTTAGTATTAAATAAAGCGCATACTATTGACTTTGGCACATGGTATCTTTTACACCTTAATTAAAGCAGAGGCATTCCTAATAATTTTAAGAACCAGACTGTAACAGGTGGTGAGGCCCTGGCACAGGGTGCCCAGAGAAGCTGTGGCTGCCTCTGGATCCCTGGAAGTGTCCAAGACCAGGCTGGACAGGGCTTGGAGCACCCTGGTGTCCCTGGCCATGGCAGGGGGTGGGATGAGATGGGCTTTAAGGTCACTGTCACTTTCAACCCAAACCCTCCGGGGATTCTGTGATTAATGGAAATATTAACCCTGAGCTCTGATCCTTGACAAAACAAAACAAAACAAAACACCTCAATAATCCCCAAGTTCCACATCTTGAATCCTATATCTACCTTCAGAGTGCGCATGTTCCTGAGCATGACATCTCCAATGCGTTGGTAATCCCCTTTCACGTGAGCATTGCTTCTGCCTTCCCTGGAACACACACGAGGAAAAAAGAAGGCAACGTACATAGGAGATCAAGAAATTTCTGTTTTCTCCCTCCATCTTCCCTGTCCTAATTCAGGCCATAATATTTAGCCATTTGACATTCCTATTTCACTGTTCAGACTGAAAATTTGGTGCATTAAATATGGATGCTGCACAAAACAGCAAACATAAAGACATGCTTAAAAAACTGAGAAAGGACTAGAAAGGAACTTGTGCGAAAGTCTGTTTGAGAGTTTTATGTTTCAGACCTCCACATAAATGTCATAACACAACCCCACCTGATTTTGTGAATTTATTTATGTTCCTACTTTGTTTACATTGACCACCTCCTTTTGAAAGGTAGTTACACTGTAATATGTAACATGTCAGGGCAGGAGAAAATAATACAAAGTTTAAAAGACTAAAAACATAATCTGTGAAATAAACTGCATGGCAAGAACCAAACTCCCACCTTAATCACAAAAATGTTTCCTAGATTTTCACCTGAAGATTCATTAACTGGAAGGTGTGGGAAAAGCACACGCCTCATCTTTTTGATATTGTGCTCCTTTTTTTTCCTAAGGCTTGAGAGACACCATCAGATTATATCAACAATTGGTGATCTTAAAGGTGTTTCCCAACCTAAACGATTGTGTGATTACAAAACCCTTGGTCTGAAGCATAAGTCCTACAACTACAGGATATTATATACAAAGCAAATGGGCTTTGTGCAATGTAGTTTGTACTTTTTAAATAGCTTTAATTTCATAAAAGATTTCTCCTTGCTTCTATTGATTTGGAAATACCAACTGTAGTCTGGTTTTGATGTGAGGATGTAGAAGAAGATCCCCCCACTCGCTTACCAAAGTGAGAGCCTTTGTTCAATCTCCTTCAGAAAGCCTCGATGGAACTCATAGATGGGGTCTATGTTGGAGAAGAGCAGTGTCATCAGGCCCTCTGGCATGGCATTCTCCTTGATCACGGCACTGCGGAACCACTGCCAGAAAACCAGAAATTCTCATCAGTTTCTCTGTTTCAGAAATTCATTGCTAGTATGAAAATTCCTGCTCCTGCAGTGATGTGAGAGGAGAAAGTATGTACAGGGACAAAGCAGGAAGGAAGAAGAAATATTTAGGGAAGACGTAATTTGTGAAAAATGAAAAGATGGGATTTTTTTCCTTGCCAAATATGAGGTAGATGAGACCCATGGCTGGTTCTGGGCACAAGCTTGTTTCTGAATGCAATGATGGGATGGTTGGGGACAGCTGAGTGACAGTCAGTTACCCAGTGGCTGCCTCAGCTGCTGCCACTTCCACGCAGATAAAACTGCTCTCATAGACCTGGAGCCCTGTGCAAGTTACTCAGTTGAAGACATCTTGTTGCAGGTCACATTCCACACTTTATCGCTCTCTGGCAGGGACGGGGATATTACAAAAATCCTCTGAGATTTTTCTGAGGTATTCCCCCTTCTTTTAGGAGAAGAGCTGGGAAGCCTGTAGGAGGAATTGGAGTGAGATGGTGCTCAATGAGCTTGCAGAGAACACCTCCACTGAGGCCACGCAGTGGTAAGGGACTCAAGCTTTTCTTTGATGAAATTTAAACAACAGCTTATAAAAAGGCAACAGTCACAGTGCTCAAATGTGGAGTTCATGAGCAAAATAGCTCTTTTAGAAGCACATGAACTAGAAATTCATGCTGCCCTCCAAACCGGGACTCACTTGTCTATTCTGGGTGAAAGAGGGAGGAAGAAACAGAAGCAATAAAACAAGAAAAAACTCTTGAAACCCCCATGGGTTCGATGCCCTTTGCAACTGTCAGCTGCTCACAGATCCAAAGGCACAAGGCTAAAAACTTCCCAAGGAAAACCACAGAGAAGACAGCCAGGTTATAAGCAGAGCTGGCAGATATCACTGAAACTGAATGCAAAAGGTTTTTAGGCTTTCCTTGTTCAGTTTTCAGACCTAAAGTTTGCCTAAGTCATCAGCCACAGGACGTAGCAGCTGGAGCAAATGATGGAAGTCCAGAGAAGGTATCTGCTCTCCACAGAAGGAGCTATGGAACAAGGAAGGGATCAGCTACTTGGCTCATAGATTATGCTACAACGTAAGATGAAATTCCAAGTTTTTCCAACTTAACAATCCCAAATCTGTTAAAAAAGGGGAAAAGAAAGAAAATCGAGCCCACTTACCACTGTAATAACCTCCAGGTCCTTTAAATAGGTGCGTTCTGTGGCAAGGATCTCCTTTGCTATGAAGTACGCCTTGTCGGTGGGGTAGCGCTGAAAGGACACACAGTCATCAGTGAGTACTGAAACACAAAGCTCTATTTCCTACTGGGCATCAGCTCAAACCTTACATCCACTTCCCCTTGCTCTGTGCAAATGGAGCAGCTCACTACTAACAGGACATCTCTTTATTCAGTATCACATTCCCACATACTGACTTGACTATAAAATATTCTTTATATTGCAAGAGTATTAAAAAATAATGGCAATTATATGTCAATTGTCATAGAATCACAGATGGTTTAGGTTAGAAAGGACCTTAAAGCTTATCTCATTCCAAACCCCTGTCATGGGCAAGGACACCTTCCACTACACCAGGGTGCTCCAAGCCCTGTCCAACCTGGCCTTGAACACTTCCATTACATGAACTTCCATCTCAAATCAAGGGAACACTTTACAAAAATATCAAAACACTTAATCCAGGATTCCTAGATTTTCAACCAAACACAGCCCAACAGATCTGCAAACAGTCCTTTTCCAAAACTGTTTATTTCCACTTACAGCTTTCACTCAAGCTACTCCTTTGAAGACCATATTAATTAGTTAAGAAAAAAAGACAATCAGCAGTTTTTGGATGCATGATTGCTCTGGGCTGCTCTTTAAAGAGAAAACAGAATGGATATGGAAGACAAAGGAATGAAATGGTGGTAAGAAACATTATGCAGTTGCAACACAAAATCAGAGTTAGCCTGAAAACATATATTACTAAAATCATGTAATATTAAGGAATTCGTCACTCTTCAAGGTAAGGGACTGCTTTGTCTCATTAGCTCACTATGGTGTGCTGTAGTTCTGTGCTAAATGCCACTGAGTTATGGCAAAATTTGGTCTCCTCCATCTCTGCCCCTCCTGAGGGAAACACTGCTTTGAAAATTCTTTCTTCTGTTTCCTTGTATGTTCTGAGTTAATTAAAAATTCTCTTTATAGAGTCACTTTGAGACACTTCCAGTGCTGTCAGCACAGCTACTGAGTGTTTCCCAATCCTCAATGCTGCCCATGGAGGAGACATTCTCCTGGTTCCTCAGTAATCTCTCTATTGAGTCCAGAGAATCCTTAGAGGTGTGCTTCCTCAATTAATTAACTTTGAGACACTGTCTAGTCTCTTTTCAGGTTATTTTATGCTAGACATTGTCGTTCCACATGTCAGACCCCTCCCTGGAGGAACCAGAGGACATACTCCTACTCACTCCATAGCCATCCCCTTAACTTCAATCTACCTGTCTCAGGTACACGGTTTCAGGCCAAATCCTAGCTAATCTTGGCTTTTTATCTTGAGCTATTTACCTGACTGCAGTCTCATAAGCTGTGGAACCTCAGTGGGCATCCTTCATAAGCAGCCTCTTCCCAAAGGAAACAACATCATTTTTTTGGCCTCCCTGGAGCCTACAGTGACGCAGTTTTACTGTCTCACTTCCCAGCCTCAGCAGTTCCTCACATGACAGAAGAGTTTCTGCTATCAGGGATGTTTTTACACAGCTCTGGGTACATCCTCTTCTGGACTATGCAAGATCTTATTGCACTTCTTTAAAATCTTACAGAGCATGAAAGTGTGTGAAAACATGGGAGCATGACTTCTACACAGGTAGGTAGTGATGGGGGAACTTTTTTAAAAACTAAAAATGCACCATGGTCATAACCTGTCACTTCTCATAACCTACATGGATCACATTTTTCTCCACCTCGAAACATTTCTGCTGGTTTCTGTTTCATTCTCCAGCTGACTGTGTGCTAACCTGGGGCACAAGAGGGCTTTTATTTTCCCAGGCATCTTCTCTACCTTTCTCCCTCCCCAACACATCAGCCCTTTCTGGTTATTCTCAGAAGTTCCTGCTCTTTCCAAACTGCTCCCTGGTGGAATTTAGTGCCCCTAACTTGCTTTTTTTCAGTCTTGCACCAGTCCTAAGTGCATCCCTTGTGCTGAGTGCTGGCAGCAGCTGCTGGGCAGACCCTGCACCAGAGGAGTGGAAAGGCTGTCAGTGCACAGGGGTCCTGCCAAACACCTTCCCTACTGCTCAGGCTCTGCAAGGGGAAAGAAAACCAGCTCATACCTCAAAAGCAAACACAAGAACTCTCTGAGGTGGCAGTCTCCCTCTAGAGTCCAAAGAAAACGTTTCTACAGTCATAGCAGGCATCAAGGCAAATATCCCCACTAGGAAAAACTGGTGTTTCACCACATAATGTACAAACAATCCCACCTGGAAACATTCAACACTCACCAGATGCAGCAACCCCAGCTTGTGGGGAGTGAAGAGCTCTACTCTGAACTTGTAATGGCCAGAAATGTTTAACTTTTCACTCTAAACATCAGGCTTCAGAAGTGTTAAAAATAGCTCTAGTGGGGGAACTCCCCCAAAAAGCTTAGCTTCAATGCCCTTTTTTGAGTGGGTTGCTACAACCAACCTTCATTAGAAAGGAACAGGGAGAAATCTACCAGTAAGATGAAAGAAAAGCACAATGATTTTAAAAGAAAGAAAAAACCCTGATCTTCCTCAAGTTATCAGTACTGGACCAGCAGCACCATGGCAGCAAAGAGCAGACAGCACATATTGTGAGGGCTGGAGAGTTTGCAGAACACACCCTGATCAACCAGGTGGAACTAAAGCAGTATCACCTTCAAATCAGAGCTCTAATCAAGAGAAATATTGTAAGATTACATTTCTCTTGTACAACAAAGCTGCAAAGCTTCTGTGAAATGTAACTGATTTAACACTGGTTTCCTCCTGCATCTGTTTCACTTAAAACAATGTCTCTGAATAGACATCAAAGCCTTGGAATTCCCAGGAGATGATAAAGCTTAAGATCAATACAATAAAAAAAGTTCCCTTCTAAGGAGTCTCACTTTCATAAATTAGTTTCAGCCTGAAGGAGAACACAAGCTGCCAAAACACCAGACCTTGCAGAATGTGGCAGAAAGGGTTGGGCTTCATATTTAAGTCAGCTAACACTGTCTTTGCTCATGATTTCCAAGCTATAAGGATAAATGAGAGGAGTTATTTTTAAAATAACAATGGAAACTAATAGTAGAGTGATCGGCCAAAGCTATAAACTCCACCTCAAAAAGTCTAAATGAGACAGGGAAGCTGCCAGTCGGGTGGGTTGTCTGCAGCTCAGCTGCCACTTACTGGTTAAACCTTCCTCTCTCTGGCAAGCACTTACACCACGTCCACACCATGGGTGTTTCTCAACAACTTCACAGAAGCGCCTGGAGGTGCCCAAGAATGTGGCAGAGACATCAAAGAGCAGGGCCTTGTGACCTTCTTGCCTGAGGATCCTGATCATGACAGAGGTAAGACAACCAGAACACTGAATGGGGCAAGCAGAAGAGCAGAAGCAAAGACCACACAAAGTGGTTTCTTCTTTGTGGCTGTACGGAAAACTGCAGATCCCAGTGTGGCCACTGACTCCATATGGAACTGAGTTTGGCCAGTGGAGCCTTCCTTGCACTGTAATGGAAGATCCTGGATCCTTCTCAAGCACCAGAGCCAATAAACCTCTCTGCAAGCAAGGCAAGGAGAGCAGAGAGTCTTCCAGAAAAAAGGCCATGGAACTCTACTGTTAGGTGGACTTCTTTATCCTACCAGAAGAAATACAGCAAATCCTGAGCTCTACGTGGGGGTGAGGAAAACCCCACATCATGTGGGGGAGTCCCTGGTTAAAGCAACCAGTGCTCACTGGTAGGCAGAAAGAAAGCAGCCCAGGCATGGAGCAGGACCTAAACACAAGCACATCTTGAAGACCTAAAGCTGTTCCTGGTTTGAGACTCACTGCACCTGCAAAAGTCAGGGGCATTTTTGTCCCCCTCCTTCCAGAAAGTGAGACTCAAGCTTCTGCAAGGCCAGAGCACTGTCCACCTCTCAGACAGAAGGGTCAGCCATGGAGAGGACAACTTCAGCAACACAGCCAGCTCTGCTGACCAAGCCCATGATGAAATGGATGTGAGAGAATTCACACTGAGCTCAGGTTCTGCACAATTCAAGGGGAACACCTCAGGACCCCACTAAAGGTCCTGTTATGATCAGAAAGCATGACCTGGAGGAACAACATACGGTGAGATGGACCAATGAGACCGTGACAAGACTGCATGGGAAGGAAGGAACCCAGGAAACAAACACCTTATATCTTAAAAAATAAGGATCTCTGAGGATCATTGTGTCCAGCTGCCCACTCCTTGCAGATCCACTTGAAAATAAACCATATGACTAGGGGCACCTTCCAGGTATTCCCTGATCTTTGTTAGGCTTGGTGTCGTGACCACACCCCTAGGGAACCTGTTCCAGGGATCAGCCTCAGGGTGAAGAACCTTTCCCTAATATCCAACCCGAACTCGTTTCCATTCTGAGGTACAAAAGGTGGATTTTGAACACAGTTCTCTGACACACTGCTCCTGCTAAAACAAAGGAAGGTGGTCCCAGTGGCCATGCCAAGAAGACACAAGAAGATGACAGGAGGGCACCGGGGACTCCTGCCACAACAGCGCAACACATCCAACCAACCTTCAGCACTGGAGTTTTACCACCACAGAATACAACACAATCAGCATTCAGCAAGCACAGCACCCCACCTGGCACCTTCAGCGCCCAGCACAGCTCCCACAAGGCACCATCATTCCCCAGCTCTGAGAACTTACCTTCCTTTTCATTTCATCATCCTCTTCTATCCTGGCCCCGCCAGCGTCACTGAGGACAGGGCTCAGCAGAGGGGATGAGCCCTGAGTGACTGCGTTCAAGTTCATCTGAAAGGCTGGGGTCAAGCCCAGGGGACTCTTCAGCACAATGGAGGAGAGCTGGGCATGGTCCGCAGGGAGGCCTGGGTGGGAAGACAACAAGAAAATGGAGTGGAAAAGGAGAGAAAATTACTTCAAAGATAGTGCAAATAAGGTGATTATCCATTGCTACAGCAAACCAGAATTGCAATCTCATACTATTTTTAAAAAGGTAAAAGAGCAAAAAGGCATACAAATGCAAAGACTTCAGTGTGTATTTCAAAGTAAAGTAACCTCTGCATCCCAGAGGTTATAGGGTAGTGCAGTAAGGACAGACACAGCAACAACCACAGTTAAGGGAAGAATAAATTGGTTATTGTCAAGGAAAAAGTGCTGCTAAATACCAGCACAGTTCACAACACAGGGTTATGCTGCAGGAACAGGAATAAACTTTTAATTTTTGCTTTTCAATATAAGAGTTACTTTTCAACTCAGGGAAAAGCTAGGACAAATTACTCCATGACTTGCCGGTCCAGATGACTAAGTATGTTAGAAATACACGCAGAAATCAGGGTATCTCCAAAATTAGTCCAAAGGGAAAGGAAAGCCTATTGCTATACGAAGAGGGAGCACGGAAAAAATTTCATTCCTGGCTTTTCTAAGTATACAAACAGAATAATCTCAAGGAAAACAATTTGGTAGCACTGAGTATAAACTGGATGGACACAATCCACAGTTAAACCTGTTAGAACCAACAGGTACCACTTTGCTTTAGATTATTAAACATATTTTTAAAGAAATTATTATTATTATTTTGTGGACCCTTTAGAGATTTCTGACACATCACACTGAATTTAAGCCTCCTATTTTCAGCATGTAGACCCCCCTCGGGGGTGAAAATGACCATTCAAGATCAGCTCTTTTGGACCAAAGGAAGGTGACAGATACAGTATGCCCACAGAATTCCTCCTAACTCACATACTATTTTTCTGATCTTCTCTGTGACAAACAAATGAGTTTTCTCAGATCAGGCAACTAAACAGGTATCAGCACTTAAGCAGCTACAACTTAAACACCCTCCCAAGCCTCCCCAGCAGGATCTGTTGTGTCACAAGTGCTAAACCACCCGCCTGAAGACGAATGGGGAAATCAACAGCCAACCCCAAACTGCCAAATCATCATTTCCCAGACTACACAGAAATCATTGCAAAAGGCTTTTAAAAAAAACAGCCCTCACAGATATCCAGTATCTCCTCACACTGTCATGGGTGCTGCAGGAGGAGTTGGGAGCTTTCGATTCCCAGCTGCTCAGGCTTGGAAAGCACACCCAGGGCGAGGCAGCCCCAGCCTGTAATTCCACATGGACAAACGCAGGAAGCTAAACAGAGCTGCACTCGGTCACCTGGAAGAGATTCAGATCATCCAGGCTGCCGAGTTAACTATTTGTACACTAGTCCAGCACCAATTCTGGAACAGATTTTTGCTTCTCCCTGAGCATTTTATCCATTCCCATTGCTTTTAATATCACCCCAGGAAAGCAACACTGAAAAAAGCATTTGTTTCACCTATCCAGGAACAGCATTCAAGTTTGCTTTTACATGCCAGGAATGCTGGCAGCTTCCAAACAAACGACTTTGCAGGGGTAAGGAGCTTCTTTAAGTTCTTGGAATTCAACACGAGGTAGCAACAAATTCCAGAATCTGTAACTTGAATTGCTTCCAATACAGCCTGAAAACTCAGACACAGTGGGAGCAAATGGGATATAACTTGCTATAAACTACCCTGCTTTTTTAAGTCGGATTGTTCTACCTTTTATCTCCTCCAACAGAAGATGGCCAGTAAATTAATTGCAAACATTGAATCAGAAAGCAAGAAACCCTCCCCAAAGGCAGAGTGCCTGATGGAAATGAGAGGCACATTCACAGAATCATAGAACGGTTTGAGTGGGAAGGGACCTTAAAGACCTCCCAGTCCCATCCCCTGCCATGGGCAGGGGCACCTTCCACTACATCAGGGTGTTCCAAGCCCTGTCCAACCTGGCCTTGGACGCTTCCAGGGATGGGGCAGCCACAGCTTCTCTGGGCAACATGGGCCAGGGTCCTATTACCCTCACAAGGAAGAATTTACTCCATCTAAAACTTCCCTCCTTCAGCTTAAGGCCATTCCCTCTTGTCCTGTCACTTCCTTTTTTTTCTTTTCCTAGAAGAGGCTATAAGAAGTCACAGAGAGCTCAAGCTAGCTTTTTGGCTAACACTTGTTTAATTAAATATTTGATCTAAGCTCCGTGTGATGGTGTCTTGGCAGATGATATTACAAGTGAGGACTGAAATTTTCATTCTCATAACCCAAGTCTTCTCCGCCAGAGCAGCACAGGAGGACTCCAGGCAAGCAGGTAGGATGGACAGCAATTCCTCTTTCTCAAGGAGAAGGATGGTAAAGGGAGAAGCAATTTCAACTGCTGTTCAATGCAGAAAACTCCTAGTTAGGTAGAAATACTGATGTGAAGATCAAAACGTGAATGATTCCCTTTGACATCAAACCTTGGTGCTCCAAGGTCTTCCCTTCCCCACAGGCAGCATCCTCCAGTTATATTAAAAGGGATTATTCTTTCAGAGGGATGTTCCTGTGTTTCAATGTTCTGCGTGAAGTGGAAATTTGTTCCCTACAAGTAAGTCACACAAACATCCCAAACTGGTGTCTGTAAATGCCGTGAGCACAAGCCAGGCCTCCATGCAATGACGTGGGAATTCAACGCTGTAGCCCAGACAGTCAGACATGGCTGCATCCCGTACACAACAATTTCTGCCTCCATATCACACACAAATGCACTTAAGGCAACATCCAAAAATGCACCAGCTCAGTGTAATATTCCATATACTCAAAGATCTTCAAGTATACTAATATCTCTTAGTTACACTACATAGTTAGAAATGTATCCTTGGGCAAACAAATCCACAGTTTCATAAAGACCAGCATACACCGAATAGAAATAAAAAAAAAAACCCAAAAAACAAACTAATCAATACAACATTGCAAAAGCTCTGTTGTATGCAAGAGCACAGATACAGACTCTGATGAGAATGCTGAGGGTATCCTCTACAGCTACTGTGTAATACTGGTCACGTAGAAGCAGGCTCCATTTGATTTTCACTGAGACAACAAGCAGAATAATAAGATAACAATCTTTTGGCATCACTTCCCAGTTATTTTTTTCAGCAGGTATTTCCATTCTTCAGTCTAAATTCAATTCCTACACAGAAAGCCAGATTTGAGTGTACAGGCTGGCCAAAACAAAATATACAGATTCTGTAAGCTTTATGCCTGGATACTTAAAATAATTCAGAGACAGACAACTAAAACAGTACCCCAATAATACTGAGCATTATGGTATGGACAACAGCTATGTGAGGGTCAAATGTCAGCAACAGCTCCTTATCAAATGGAGTGTCTCTTGCATGTCACAGAAAACCGTTGGAGATACAACTTTATTTTTATATCATTGCTATTACTACTACTCCAAAAGCTGAGACTATTTTCAGGCTAAAACCCTGCAGAGGCTGACCAGAGGACAATAGGAGCCTGCTCTGAGCCTCCCTTCCACCCAATGCCCTGCTGAACCCACCACATGCACAGACCAAATGATTATTTCTAGAGTGAAAGTACACAGCATTACTTCTAGAATGAAGTCACTAGCGAGCTGATGTACTACAAATAAAATCCTGGATATTTTCCCTATCTCTCTTATTTCAAAATATCACAACTAGCAGATTTTCCCTCTGCAAATCTTCCCTTTAAAAAGATGAGAAATACTTGGAAGAGAATCTTGAAAATTATCTAAGAGCCTAAAAAACCTATGCAAGAGACTTTAAATTGAAAGACCTCTTTTTTTATCCTCAAACAGGTATAGGTCACATGAAACATTACAGTACATTTACAGCACTTGGCATGTGCCCCAGTTCTGTGTACCTGTGAGGTCACATCTACATGTGGTACTACCAGAATCCTAAGGTTGGCCCTGGTTTTATGGTGACGCCCATAAAACAGCTGAAACAATCCCAACCACCCTTCTTTTGCCATCTTTCCAACTTGTAAAAGCCCTGTTTGTAGGGGAGAGGGTTTACCTAAACACTGGCCACAGACACCTGGAGGAGAACCGCCAGCTAGAAAACATGCAATCGCCTCCACATGCTATGTTTGCAAAAAAGGACAATCTTCCAATAAAAACAGACATACAGGAAAGAGAGTTCAAGGGATATATCCAGTTTAAAAGGTCTCCACAATAAATTTAATTCCTACAAAGAAATCTCAGCTTCTAGTCCCATTTGTATCCCAAGCAAAAGATCTGCACAAATCAGGAATTTGAAACCCACACACCAATGTTTGCCTTCTGTGCTCTATTTTCAACGAAGTGCTACAGGGGGAAAACTGTGTGGAGAAAGATGGGAATAAAACTATAAGATGCCTTGGCTAGGAGAACAAATATTTATTCTATTTCAAAGGTAAGGGTAATGAAAATAAAGCTAAAAAGCCCATGTTGTCATTTATATCAAAGTTTTCCTTGTTTTATTGCATAAACAATTAAAATTATGAATTAGTACAAATCTGTAGGTTCATAATTGGCAATCTGAACAGACACAAAGATACTCAAAACCCCAACATATAATTCAATAAACATTTACTATATAAAAGATAAAGTTCAAGAGATCAATTAAAAAAAATTCCAGCTCTCTTTGTTTGAGTGTAATCTTTTCCTGGCAAGAGTAGCACCTGTGGAACTGGGGAGTCCCTCTAACCAAGGCACACGTACCCCTGTATGTACCGTTAATCAGGAATTTTGTGATTCCAGCAACTGTGGAACATTATGACTTCTGAAAATGTACAGGAAACCTTCCCACAGATCAGGTTCAAATTATCATGTTCCAAATTTGAACTTCCAAACCTCCTGCTCACCCACTAGAGTAATCCTATGGGAGCCCATGGGCGGGTAATTAATTAAGAGGATTTTATGATGCAATTGGACCTGTGAAGTCTCCCCATCTTCAGACAGAGAATGTATATGTACAGCCATACATATACACACAGCCCTTGTGACAAGTGAGGTGTAAGAGTCCCTAAAAATGACATGCAATGACAGCTAAAGGACTACATTGAGACCTGCGATTACACTCATTCAGTACTAAGTAATTATGGCTTAGAACATTTTGTAAAATGACAATAATGGGAATGACTTACCGACAGGTTTGCACCAAAAAAGCATAAAATTATAACAATTTTTATTAGTGTCTTCACAAAATCTTGCTCCTACCAAGACTTGCAACTAGACAAAATCTACCACCACCAAAAAAAACAAAAACAACAAAAAACCACTCAATATCAAACCATAACCAAGCCATCAAAAAAGCCAAATAAAAATCCCTTCAACAAAATCACCTATGACCACAATACAAATAAGCACAGGAAAAGGGAGATCAATACTTGGTACTATCCAGATTATTCAGCAACTCTGAAATTTACTGGAAATTAAAGTGAAAGTTGAGGGTAGATTGATATATTGTCCTATTCCACCCTAAGATAAAATATGGCAAGTCCTGGGAATATATAGCATGTATTACTTTACTAATGAATACTTTAAAATTACAACGTCTATGCACAATAGGTAACACAGGTTAGTAAACTTAACAAAGCTTAACCAGGTGGTGGATAGGTCAGAGAATATTCTATGACCCATGTTGTGTGCAAATTAAGTTTCATTAACTGCATAGATGATGAACAAAAATGCTCTGATGTAGCGCTTTACATTTAATAAATGTGTTTAAGCATCAGAAGGGTTGTAAGTACACATATAGAGAAGTACAGGTGGGGATTAAATTGCTCACTCAAAACACTCGTTTTGCTTTCTTTCAGTTGCATTGCAACATTCAGTTGAGCACTGCAGACAGCTAAGCCCAGCAGCCTGACTCATTGGGAAAAGCCACTAATACTGGCATGCATCCTACAGCCGCCTGTGTTTGCTAAAACAGAACAGGGAGACGTGGAAGGATGGAAAAGAGTCCTGCTTCACTGTGGAGCCCTGGCACATTCCCTTTGCTGAGCCAGTGCTGCACCAGCTTCTGGGTGCACTGTGTAGAGCAGAAGAACCTGGAAACCCCTGTGGTTCCCCTACTGGAAAAACACAGCACTAAAACCTGTGCACTGGCTAGAAATGTGTGTCCCCAGCTCCCCAGGGGGTGTGAGGCACAAAGCAAATGTGCAAGGATCTACCTGCAGAGGTGTGTGCTAGAAGAAGCAGGGGGACAACCACTCGCTGGCCACAGAATCACAAAGTTTACACCTACGTTTTATCTGCTCTCCCACAGCTCCTCAAATGCTGCTTTCTTGCATGTGATACTCGACAAAGATCTTCTTGATCTTGTCATTTTTCCTAAGTCATTTCCCCTGTTTTCCATGCCACGTGGTTCCCACAGCAGAGGTCACCGCCTACAGTCTGCGAGGCTCCTGGCTCTCACACTGCCAGCTGCCAGCTCACCACTCACGCTCATGAAAGGAAAGCTTGTGTTCTCAGGAAATAAACAGAAATCAGTACCAGGAACTAGGTTTTAGTATCAACACTATAACAAGAAAATAAAAGAAACCCCAGGGAATAATGCTGGAAGTTAAGTGGCATTGCAGGACTCAGGACACACCACATTGCTCTCCAGCTCACCACGCCCCTCATGCTACACAAAAGTAAATGAAGGGGACAGAGCAAGGAAAGACATTCCTTGTTTCACCTTCTCCTACCACTCAGGAGACAGTCAGGGGAGAAGAGGACAGCTCCACTGCACTGCAATAACCACACATGGTGCTCGAGCTCCCTGAGAAGGTCTGAGCTGCGGCATTCCCTTGAGGGCAACTGGTTTTCTCTCCACCTCTACCAGAAAGTGAATCTGAACTTATGTCTTGGAAGGAAATGATGAAGAACCTTTGCTCACAGCTTTCTTGCTATAATAAAAACTCTACTTATGAACCAAATTTTCTGCTCTTTTGTGTCTGTCTGCGAAACCTTGAACAAAACAACACAGCTCAGCATGCAAAGATATCTTCAGAAGCCATATATGACTTTGGAAATCAAGTGAAGCACAGAAGGAAACCATGACAGCTCTCTGCTATCAGTCAGCCAGAGCACTGACAGCAGATAGAACCAACAGCGGCACAGCAGCAACTCTGAACTCTCATTCTGTACCTAAAACCCTCATCTAAACAGGTCTGTACCAGGGTCAAAGCTCCCCTCACCTCTTCCTCACCTCTGGATCCACACAACTTGCCCTAAGATAGAAGACTGTAATCCTAGTCACTATCATTCCTTTGGAAAATAAAAGAGGCATCACATTAAGAATCTTACTGTTTTCTTAAAAAAAAAAGAGACAGAGAGAATCCCTGAGAGTTAGAACTGCCAATAAAAGATCTGTACAGTTCAAAATATAGGAAGAAAAACATTGACGATACCTTTTCAAACTAACTATGGTGCAAGAAGGCAAATTGGCAAACCTGTACATTGAAAATACAGGCAGCTTTTTCCCAAGATCTTTTGAAAACTAAAAGAATTTAGTTGGATTTATTCCCTATTCTAACACATTTAAAGGAATGCTTGTGATTGAGGCACAGGACATGAAACAGAGGCAGACATAGTTATAAGTAATAGCTGAATCCTGATTCTCTTTTTAAAAGATCAAAGACATCAACAGCCTTTCTCTACATTTTTATCTAGACCCTTGTCCCTGATGCTACACCTGTTATAGAGTTTGCAGACAGAATTCTGTCTTTTTGTTGATTTTCTTTTTCTTCCTTAGGTTACATAATGTAGTTCATTCTGGGAAAAAATCAGACAAATCACCTGAAAATGTACTTAAAGGCACCAGCTCTCTACACCACTGCAGACCTCCTCCAAGTTCTGTCTCAAAAAGTCACACCACACATCCACAGTCCACATCATCATTTCCACAGGCCTGAATAAAGTCCCATAAAGAGCCAGAACACACATTCAACAGGAAAGAAATAAAATAGAAGTAACATATAGCAAAAAAAAAAGAGCACCTTGTAGTGTATTACTGGAGATCTGAGCTAATATTTGGTTCTCAGTATGCTTTGTCTTTCTGTGCTGCTGGCAAAGGGGACAGGTTTCTTGCAGAACAACACACATTCCACTCAAGCACAAGATAAAAGCAAGCACTTTGCAGAATAGTTATACCTGGGTAAAACTAACCTGGAAGAAATGGGTGACTAAAGGAGGTTTTACCTCCTCAAGTTCTGCCTTATGTTGAAAAGTATACCATCGATGTTTTAGTTTTTTAAATGTTTGAGTAAACAATGAAGGTCTTTAATGATATATCAAGACTGTACTTAAACTGGTAGCAATAATATTGATCATAAAGTTATGTTTGTAACTAAGCTGCTTATTTTGGAGGCATCAGCTGTATAAGTACTGCACTCTCTCTGCAAAGGACTGAAAACTGGGCAGAAGGGAACCCCAAAACCAAGTGGCTGAATGAGATGATGCATTCCATCAGAAGATTTAGGTCAGGTGTTACGGATTTCCCATTCTTGCTTGTATATAGTCTCAAAAATGCTCTTACAAGCTGAAGCTCAGAATTTCCTCCCCACAATCCATGGCAGCTGGGGAGAACATTTCATCACTTTTGTTGTTTCGCCTCAATAAATGTTGCTAAATTAAATGTGACCAGTTAAGCAACAATTCAATTGTCTTTTCCATTACACTTACAGCTCAAGTCTCACACCAAAGTCACCTGTCTAAAAGAATATACAAAAGCCCTGAAGCTATAACTGTTGTCTATATTATTTACCTCTCCTAACAACTCCATTTCTCAGAAAAATTACAGTATTTTTCTGAATACAGTCCATATGTTAAAGAAACAGATAAAGCTAACACCAGGTTTACCACCAGCTGTCCTCCACAGATACAGGACATTTTTCTGAATTAGCATGTAAGTATTTTTATGCAGAGTGATTAGTAACGAGAAAGAAGGGAAATGTGATGGGGATTAAGTGCTTTTATAGTCTCTGTATATCTCCATACTGCTGAAAAACATTTGCTGCTGGACTGCTGAAGACACCTGGAAGTCAGCAAATAAGCTTGTCTTCACAAGAAGTTTGGAAACTGCTATTTCCATTTGGTTGTACACACATTCCCTCTTCCAAACTACCTTCCAGAGGTAGGTATAGGCTATTTATTCTTCAAAGCATACCACAGACGTGTTGCATAGGTTGATATTTTTAAAACTGTCCTTCAGAGATGATTTGACGATTGTTCGGGTTTTTTGATTATGGAAACAAAAACAAACCCAAAATGAGGATCTTGCTACAGCGCTGGAAAACAGGCAATTTAGTGGATGCAGCTGCTGGTTAACAAGCATGTGCAAAGTGACTGCTTTATTTGGATTTTGGAGGAACAGCATATTATATGAGACTCTTACAGATGTGTTTACAGCCGAAGAAATCCTTCAGGATACTGAAAGTTGTGATGTCTGCATGAGCCAGTTGCTACTTAAAATTCTCTGAAATCAGTGTTTTCTCCTAAATGTAGTATTTTCCAACATTGTAGCCTATTATAACCCTTTTTAGACGTAGTGTGATGCACAGGAACACAGCACCAAAACTTGAATGCTTTGAAGGACACTGAAGAGGCACACGA
Organism: Oxylabes madagascariensis; assembly: GCA_013400675.1. Taxonomy (NCBI): domain Eukaryota; kingdom Metazoa; phylum Chordata; class Aves; order Passeriformes; family Timaliidae; genus Oxylabes; species Oxylabes madagascariensis. The sequence goes on from VYZR01014516.1 coordinate 25,668, forward strand.
ATTTTAAAAAAACAATTTAAAAATCAACTATGTTATGTCATTTAAAATCCAGCCACTGGATTGACTGATATCACACTCTATTGACTTCCAAGCCTGGAAAGCATAGAGGGATCCGTCACAAAAATCAAGACAATCAATTGATTTGTGACTTCTCTGTCCAGTCTTCTTGCGTGAGATTTTTTAAATTATTCTGAAAGTCAAAGGCATAGTTGTCCCCCGTGGTTTGAGCAAAGGGGTTACTAAAGAAAAGGTTTACATCCAGAGGTGCAGCTGTTTCCGAGTCCCAGGAGTCGGTGTCCGTGCTGCTGGAGTCTTCTGTGGTGGTGGGCGGACAGCTCAGCTGCTCCAGCTGGTCGATAATGTCCGTGAACTGGAAGGCTGAGCTGGACTCGGAGCGCACGGAGTAGGCAGGGAAGTTGAGCATGGAGCTGGCCTCGGAATGGTTGGCAGAGCCGTAGGTGTGCAGGGAGGAGGTCCCGTTCAGCGGCAGGTTGTTGAGGGAGCTGCTCTCGGAGCGGTTGTTGATGAGGGAGCTCGTTTCCGACGGGCTCAGGAGGCTCTGCATTCTGCTCGCTTGGGCCTTCACCTCAAACAGCTCCGAGGTATCTGATGGCCTCTCATTGCCGTTGAAATCACTCCCTTCTTCAAATTCAAACTCCTCTTCCATATTCATATCCACGGCCTCGGTTGAGTACCTGTCAGGGCTTGACTGAGCAGAGACCGTGTTCTGCTGGAGGGCATCTGCAGTTAAACCAGCTGACTCTGACAGACACTTAGAAAACTCAGAACCCTTTAATTCTAACCCACTGTACACATAGGAAAATGCCTCAGAGCCCCCAGCAAAAAAGGACATTTCTGCTGGGTCATCATCAATAAACTCCTCTGACACCTGTAACTGGGAATTTGCCAGTGTGAAAAGAGGGGCACCTCGGCTGCCATGCTGCTGCTCTTTTTCAGCAATGAATACACCTGTGGTAAAGTCATCCTCATCATTGTCATTTTTACAACCAGCAATCCTGCTCTCCTTACTGCTCCTCTCTACATCTACGTCTACACCGCAACCACTCTCAACAACAGGACAAGACGGGTCACAGTTTCCTGCAACACTACCAAACCCAACACCTTGGAGCACAGGAGATCCAGGCTGCTGCATCAGCTTCCTCCCCGCTTCTTCCACTGGTGTTGCAGTGGTTTTGTCTGGAATTCTTGTGTATGGTGCTCGGGGGTCCAAGGATGAAGGGCTGGGTTCAGCAAACATGGGCAGGATGGAAGTGGGACTGGCCGAGGAGTGAACCGAGTGGAAGGGGGCAGCTGTTGAGGCAGGAGACCCTGGAGTTCTCAACCCCTCAGTGAATGGGACACTCTAAAAGGGAAAAAAAAGGCAGAAACAACACATAAAAAGGTTTTTGGAATACATACAAACAAATGTAACATCCAGTTACATCCATATGCAGAAGGAATATACGCTTCACAGGAGCTCACTTTACAGCTGACACTGTACAGAACCTGATCCAGCGGCCCATGTAAAAGGCAAGGTTTTTTTCCTTAATTCTGAGAACTGGATGGAAAGTTAAAAGCATGTATTTTATAGCTGAACAAGTATCCACAAAGAAAAACAACAAAATGACAGTGAAATTTTGTGATGTTTCCTTAACCTCTCCCATGTAACACATGTAGCATTCAGTGAAATGATTGTTACTTGCTGTATCCTGCAGAAGACATCTTACAACAGCTTTGAGACTGCCAGAGAGCAGTCAGAGAGATAAACTAATCCTCTGAAATAACAACATACTAGAAAGTCCAACACTTCCTTTTCGGTTCCGTGGAACTTAGTAAAATATTACTCACTTCATGCTCAACTGGCTACAACTATCAAATCAGTGACACCAACGAAAAGAACTGTGCAGCCATACAAAGAGCAAACAGTGGCAGCAATTCTGGTGCGTTGACTCCTTCACGATCACCTCAAAAAGCTGTTTGTCCATGCCCCTGCCCACAACACCGAGAGTGCTGCAGAACTGACCTGCTTTGGCACGCCTGTGTTCGAGGTGCGAGTGGATGCTCTGACCTTGCTGTGCCTCCTGTGGAACAGAGCAGCCTGTCAGAATCCAACACATGCATCAGCCTCATTCCTTCCCCATCACTTATGGCCAGTCCAGTAGCCAATAGAAACATCTCAAACTCTATTTTATCGTGTTTTGTTAATAACTAGTTCGAGCTTTAAAAGGTCAAAAGAGTTCTAAATTAAATGATGCAAGAGTAAGAAATGTACAAAAATGGAATAAAGCAAGATCTAGATCATTCACAGAATCAGAGAATTATTAAGATTGGGAAAGGGCTCTAAGATCAGCAAGTCCAATTGGTCCCCCAACACTAACCCATGTCCCCAAGTGCTTTATTCCACGTTTTTTCAACACCTCCAGGGATAGTGACTCAAACACTTCCCTGGGCAGCCTGTGCCAATGCTTGACCAATCTTCCAGTGAAGAAATTTTTCCCAGTATCCAATCTAAACTCATGGCATAACCTGAAGCCGTTTCCTCTTGTCCTGTCACTTGTTACCTGAGAGAAGAGACTGACCCCTGGCTGGTGGGGATCTCTTGGTACCACTGAAGGAGACTTCAAGAACAACATGGAGCTGAATACTAACTGAACACTAAACAGCACATTTTAGTTTAACTCTATCCTTTGTCATTACTATACAGAAGAATGTCTTCAGAACCAGAATGAGCTAATCTGCTCAAATTGTACAACGTTTTACAAATTCAGTCAACCATATAAAATTTTGTATGTTAGTCTCCAAAAAGTGGTATCCTGCATTATACTCACAGTTAGATTCATTCTATGTCAATAATTAAACAGAAAATCAAATTTTCAAATAGGAAAGGAGCTCAACTGGAATCTGAGACATTAACAATATTTATTAATAGTATACAGATTAATGGAAATTTTTTACATTCCTGTTAAGTCCCTATAAACTTTTGGGTTAGAAGTAGGAGTTTTCTACATGTAGTTTGGATTAGGAATTGGAGTAGGAGGAGTTTCCCACATGTAGACTGGACAGCTTTAGCATCAAGTAAGGAAAAAACAATTTTATAATGAAAATGCATATTCTTAATTTATATATTTCATGTTTAGAAACAATTGAGTATTTGAGGTCACAGTTTCAAACTTGCAGATCCCAAATTCCATTATGTGCTCTGCCACTGGCTGATTGCACAGCTACAGTGGCACAGACAGGTCCTCAGTGACATTATGGAATCTTCAGTACGTGCTGAATTTTCAGACAGCTAAGCCACACATTGTCCACAGACATCAAAACGTGGTACCAAAACTTTCCTAAGCTTCTTACATCACCACAAAATAATAAATTTTTCCATTTTAGTTTAGCTACCTTAAATTTGATAACTGAGAATGGGCCTGCTTCCAAGCAGCATTAAAACACTGAAATTTAGGCAACAAGGGCATTGTGAAAACCTCAGCTATGTTTTGCCTTACAAAGCTATTTCATCTTACCTTTCATATGGGGTTCTCTTCATCCCACTGTCCTTAATATAATCCACTAGTTGCTTCTGTGTTCGTCCACTGTGAACCCACAGAAGTACAAAAGTTATCAAACACAGGGGATGAGCATTTAGAGATGGAATGTCTTTAGAATACTTCTTCCTTTTAACCTTATTCTCTAAGACATAATGAGTGTGTTCTGTTTCTCCCTACCTGTATCTGAACGAAGATCCTCTGGTGAAGAACACTGCTTTAGCCTTTGGCTTTGGCTGGTCAAAGAGCCTAAAGAACGTGTGATACTCAACACAGATTTTCCAGAAGTTTTTACACTCATCCCTACTTCCCAAAAGAAACTCCAATGTATCTTGATACGGGCCCTGGGAAAAAAACATAGAAGTTCAGTAGTACCTAAAATGACAGAAAGGATAAAAGGAAGGCCCAAACATGTGCCAACAAAAAAGCTGAACTCCAGCAGGTTGCAGGATTTTGCTAAGTCACTTCTCATCTCCTTAAAACAATGGGAGTGATTCTGAATGCAGTTAAAAGTTATTTAATAGCTGTCAAAAATACTTGCTTACCTTGAAACTGTAAAAGTATTTAAAAAGCACTTGACTTCAGAAACATGCTCAATATAACCCACCTTTAGAAATTTCAAAGAAATTGAAATATTTGAGTGAAATGGTAGCTATATTAAAATACTATTCTTTTTTTAGGAGTTCTGATGCTTGTCTCCTGGAAATTTAGCCAAAACTGGAAAATGCTGCATGTCAGAATACAGTTATCATATGAAATTTCTGAGGGTCTCTTTGTGAGACACATTGCTACATGAGCAGACAGTGTGTCCTGTTTCAGGAATCCTTGCTATATGAAATTATATTATGTCCAAAGTTGTTTTTTTCCTCTATTTTAGTATAAATACTGAATGCAATCTAGTCATCCAACATGGAAGCAATAATTTTGATGACATCTGCAATCACAAACATCTACTGCAAGTCAGCTAAGTATGAAAAATAACACTGCTAGAGAGATGCATAGAAAAGATAAAGCAAGAGTAATCACACCATTCTTAAAATTAAGCTAGAACAATATCATTTCAGCCACCTATTCCTACCTGACATGTATCAGATAATTCTCATTTGAATCAATAAAGTGGATATAACTTTTTTAAAGTAGAAGTACAGGGTGCACCAAATACTTGGGTCTAATAATTTTTTTCTGTCTTACATTTATACATGTGTAAGCTTGTGTCAAGGACAAGCTGATATTGAAACATAAAACCTAAAGATCCTAAGCTGTGGGGTGAGAAAGGAAAGATTTACACTTGAATGATGGAGCCAAGCCTGCTTGCTGAGGCTGTTTTATAAAATCACAAACACCAGAAACGTTCATAATAAAACGAAGCATAGGTATTTTTTTCAACATTGACCAGTCTATATTATAGTAAAAGTTACACAGACCTCTGGGTGCAGCTTAATAAGGAATCTTTTCCTCTTGAAGCTCAGTTTACGGACCTTGGACCAGTTGAATGTATTGATTTTTGTGTTCCCCTGAATTAAAATGAGAATGATCAAATGTTAGCAAAAGTTTCAGAAAAGCAGAGTACCAAACAAAATTCTGTTGTGAGTATATAGATGTGTATGTGGACACATCCAGCTGGATTTTTAGTTCTGGTGACAATATTCCCTTAAACAAGGGAGGCCACTAAGCAGTCTGAGGGGAATTGCAGGACTGCAGTGGCTGATGCACCTCCACAAGAAGCTGCCCCACAATAACCAAAGAACAGGTAAGACACAGCTGAGAATTCAACGGAAATATTTCAGTAAACCAGCTGCCTCTGTGTTTTGGGGAGAGAAAAACCCTATCATTGCATTCATAAACAGGACTCTAAGCACTAAGTCACTTCCTCAATACATCAAACACAGTAACACTCATTGGTCCAGTCACTCCAATCAATCAGCATTCCTATACAATAAGAGCAACAATATCCCAGCAAAAAGCCACTGGAATATTAAAAGAAGAGAAACCAAACCAAAATTCCAGGATGACAGAGCTGTCCCAGGGCTGTTCCAAATGAATTGATGATTTTCTCTGATCACACACCTAACTTCAAACAAAGCCCCTCTAGTTTACTGTTACTTGGTTTTGATGCTCTGCACTTTGCACAAGAACAAGCTGCACCAAACAGTATTTTGGGGGCTTAAATGACTCTCCTTGACCACAGAACATGTTACATTTTCAAGACATCAGAGACACCTGATGTTAAAATGAGAGACTTACTCCAAGACATGCTAAAGGACAGACAATCTGCCATCCCTGCCATACCTGGAACACCAGCACACCCATGTGTGAAACCGCCAGATTGATTTTGGTGCCCTCACGGTCGGAGGCAAGGTGGAATCTGATGCCATACATCTCCAGTTTCCGGGCAATTTCAAGCACTTGAAAGTCAGATTCAGCAGGAGTTTGACCCCTGTAATGAGGAAGAAAAAGAAAGTTTTAAGAACAATCCGACTCTACAACACTGCCAACACAGCTAACACACTTAAGTCTGAACTCTGGCACTAAATGAGAAATTTCTATCTCATCTAGTTGAGTGGTTTCACTCCAAGTCATGTGTTACACTGAAAGTTCTGTAATGACACAGTTGATGACCAATGTCAAGTGCATCCCAAGACAGATGCTGAGAGAGAAATTAATTAGCTCTGAGTTTTTTCAGTTGAGAAACTATAAAGTTGAACAAATCCAAATTCAATCCACAGTGCTCCTCCTTCTGCTTGGTTGTGTACACACTAGCATTAAGTAAGATAAGAAGTGACAGCTGGTAGAGTTGCACAGCCAGCAAAGCAGAAACAATGCAAATATTGCAACACAATGATCCTTTTCAGGTTAGGTTTTGGGACCACAAAATTATTACTCTATTACTACCAGGTGCAACACATTCTCCCAGCCTTTGGCTGGATAATTCCCTCCCTGCCAAGGAATCCAGAGAAGGATCTTTAAAATGAAACCTCATCTGCTGTCAAAATTACTCTGAAAACAAGAGGAAGCTGTACACAGGCAGGAGCAACTGCTCTGCAACCGTGCACAGGGCCCAAAACAGCAACACAGAGACTGTTCATTACTCTGGCACACACCTGTCACAGTTTCAGCCCTCACTGACTGCTCCCCAGGTTAGCTGATGTCAAACCACTAACATTTTGCTCTCCTGCATGAAAACAGTCCTTTGTTTTTCTTCAATCCCCCTTGGTTTTTTTCCATGAGAGAGAGTGTATTAGACTGTAGTGCGTTTTCAGTGGGTACTTGTACTGACAAGAGCTTTTCCCTGTAAGTCAAGACACTCTATAAGTTAATGGGTGCTGGCAAGGAGTTAAAGATTCTCCAAGAAGGAGCAAATGAAGGAGTTCTTAGAATCATAAAATCATAAAATCATTAAGGCTGAAAAAGACAATGAAGATGATCAAGTCCAACTATTGCTACTGATCATGCCTCAGTTACACTACAAAGCCAAAAAGTCTTTATCACAAACCCCAGTAGGCCTCTGAAGTACAAACACCCTGCAAGAAAACACTACTACCCAGTTTTAGGCATAATATGGTCCAGGAGAACCAGGGAAAGCAGAAGAACCTTCTCCTGCACTAACCCCAAGGAAACCCCACTGCAGAGCTGCCTCCAAACCTGGGGGCCCCACCATAAGTGGGCACTCCATAATATGAAGCAAGACCAGAGGAGGGCACAGAGCTGCTCCAAGGGCTGGAGCCCCTCTGCTCTGGAGACAGGCTGGGAGAGCTGGGGGTGTTCACCTGGAGAAGAGAATGCTCTGGAGAGCCCTCATTGTGGCCTTTCAGTTCTTAACAAGGGCTTTTGAAAAAGAGGGAGAGGGGTTTTTATATGGATGGAAGATGATTGGACATGGGGAAATGGTTTCAAACTAAAAGAGATGAGATTAAGATTACATTAGGAGAAATTCTTCCCTGTGAGGGTGGTGAGGCCCTGGCACAGGCTGCCCACAGAGGCTGTGGCCGCCCCATCCCTGGAGGTGTCCAAGGCCAGGCTGGACAGGGCTTGGAGCAACCTGGGATAGTGAAAGCTGTCCCAGCCAATGGCAGCAGGTTAAAGTGAGATTAACTTTAAGGTCCCTTCCATCCCAAACCACTCTGGAATTCTGTGAAACACTAACAGCACAAGACCTGCTGGGGCATTCAGAGCAGTGAGGCTGCATCAGCCACAGCTGGATAAGCTGACCCCCTACCTCACTACTGATAATGATTAGAAAAAATAAATACCAAATTACTTCCATGTGCAAGCTCACTAGGATAAATGTAATGACACAAGGAAGACACAGGTGCTAAAAAATTATTATTCTATTTACAAACAACCAGTGCTGAAACCAGATTAAATTACTGCATACACAGATGAAGCAAATTTTACAAGCCTTTTTTTCCAAGACGAAAATGGCCTTCCTTCCATAAATCAGCATTTCATTTCATTTTATTAAAACAGATTATAAACTATTTTTAGCATTATCTATTTTTGTGTACTATGCAGTGCCAACCACATCATCAGTACTAAATAAATTCTCCTGCTCCCTTGACTGGCTTTTCTAGTCATACTTCTTAAAAATACTTCCTTCTACCTACCTAGAGTCATGTGTTAGATTAAACAATTGTTTAGCACCATATCGTGTGGGCCTGATATTTCTGGGTCTGAGAGACTTTAGCCTGCTAGCAGCTGCTAACCTTTTTCCCCAGGGAAAATTCCTCAAGAAAGCTTCTTCTCAAAACAATCTTGGCAAACAACTTTCCTTTCTCAAAATAATCTTTCTCCAAGTGGTGTTTTGCCATTCTAGTTATCAAAAGAAAACATTTTAGCTGTTTTTCTAGTTTAACCAATAAGATTAAAGAGGTGTCGTTCCTATTCACCAATCATGTTAAGTCTGTATCGAAACACCTTATAAAAGGTAGTAAGAATTAGACAATAAAGCCTTCTTTCTATTCTCTTTGTCTTCTAAAATATATAGAGTCTCTCAACTTTTTCTCATGTCCTACGACAATATAGATTTTTTTTTAAATACAAATAGAGAATATTGAAGTGAATGATTATTACATTTGAATTTAACAGAACTAGGGATGATTACAATACATATTAACTCCAAGTTGGAACTGTCTCTACAATTCAGAATACAATTATGAAACTTATTTCATATGCTACAGTTTTAAAAATACAAGTTGTTAGAAAAAGCAATGCTTCTTTTATACTTACTAAAATTCTCTTTAGTGTAAAACACACACATACACAAAGTGCCCTGAGCAAGTAAGCCTGAATGCGCACACATTTGACAACAGCATTTCAGCAGTGTTCTGTTGCCTCGTTCATTCTGGAGGGGAAAACAAAGAATCTAAAACACTACAGCAGGAAATCAGAAATTTATTTTGCCAGCTGCAGAAGGCAGGGATTCAGTGACATTCCTGACTTTACAAGCTCAGTCCGTAATCCACCCTCATCCAAACGTCAGTATTATGTGACCATGTAACATAAAGGGAAGAACGTAAGAGGCACAAAAATCTGATTTCAAATGGAAGCAGAAATGCCAAAGAGAGAGTCTTGTAGCTGCATTTCTACCAGAATTACTACTACGTGTACTAGTTATGTCTAAGAACTTCAACTGGTAAAGCAGATTTCTCTTCCCCTCANCAGTGTTCTGTTGCCTCGTTCATTCTGGAGGGGAAAACAAAGAATCTAAAACACTACAGCAGGAAATCAGAAATTTATTTTGCCAGCTGCAGAAGGCAGGGATTCAGTGACATTCCTGACTTTACAAGCTCAGTCCGTAATCCACCCTCATCCAAACGTCAGTATTATGTGACCATGTAACATAAAGGGAAGAACGTAAGAGGCACAAAAATCTGATTTCAAATGGAAGCAGAAATGCCAAACTACAGAGAGAGTCTTGTAGCTGCATTTCTACCAGAATTACTACTACGTGTACTAGTTATGTCTAAGAACTTCAACTGGTAAAGCAGATTTCTCTTCCCCTCACTGAAATCAGTAACACTGGAGTAAGTGCTTTTAATATTGGCTTTAACTGCTGTTTTCATTTCCACCACAGATTCCTTAACTGCGTCAAAAAAGCTGGAGTACCATGGCTCCTATTTATTAAATATATAGAAGACAAAAGAGGTAGATCATAAATCCTACTTTTGGCCAGGGCTTCCTGAGTTACACTCTGAGAGCACTGTGTGTAACTCCCACCCACGCTAATTCCTGCTATAATTCTTTTGAATACAGCAACATTAAGAATGAAAGCAGGGCTTTGTCTTTTAAAGGGGGTGCTGAGGTTGGGAAGGAGGGTTGGAAGGGAAGGACGGCAAAAACAAAAAATGGCAACTAGAAAATTAGAGGTCTATAGTACTAAAATTCCTCATGAACAGTCTGGTGTAACTGATGTAGAACCACTGACTGTTATTTCATGTACCATTAAATATGATCCAAAGCACAGAACATCTCAGAAAAAAACAAATAAAAATAAGATACCAGCCAATTTTAAGAGTATTCACTTGCACACAACCTGGCTGTACCCACCAGAGAAGGCTGAGCCTGGTGTGGAGGAGCTGGGAGCAGAGCCAGGCAGCTCTGACTGTACCACAGACGGGTACAAAGAGAGGCAGTTACAGAAATTGCCCTCAGATGCTGCCTGCAGGCTTAGCTGCACAGCCCAGCCCCAAAACAATCTGCTCTAATTTTGTTCAGGCATTAAGCAGATAAATCTACTTAATCTTCCCCAGGTCAATGGACAACACACTAATATCAGTATTTCCAGCAAAAACTGCTGTCAGTGCAATAGGTGTTGGCGTAGAGGTTCCTTACATCTAACCAATCGACAAATATTAGTCATGATACAATATTCCCATGGCAATGGACTCAAAATAAATGCTATCAAGTATTAGGTGATTTACAGAGCATTTAAACCCAGCCACTAATACAGAACTTTAAAGATGAAGTGTCAAGTTAGAGTTTTTCCAATTTACACACAATTTAAAGAATTTAAATTCATGGACAACTAAGCTAACAAGTTGTGAAAGGACGTGAGGGATAACAGTAAATGTAAATATAAATCTATTAAATCTTCTACTTCTTTGCTAATTTATATATGTACAGAAGAAACCACAGACATGTGAATGCAGGCAAAATGTGTCATGTTGAATCCTGCACTCACCTTGCAGCAAGTATTCTACTACTCACAGGAAGGCAGAAAACATTGTATTTTGAGTGTCTGGGTGTCAGGAATTAACTGCACCAGCACCAATACACCATCTACAAAATACACATCTTTTATTTTTAATGAATTATAGAAATAAAATAAGTTAATTCAGGTTCAAAGCCTTAAGCTATAACTAATGCACTACACCAAAAATATAACTCATCTTGTTTACCACTACTACATTTGCAAAATATAGAAACCATATTCCTATTATTTTTGAAAGTAAAAGAAAGTATTTACAAATATAAAAGAAATAAATATATTTACTAGAAAACAAGCATTCAATTGCCATCTTTCCAATTACAACATTCTCCATTTACAGAATGGATTGGGTACGCAGGTTCTGTTTTTCCTGTTTTGAGGGCGATGACGTTCTACCACTTCTAATAGCTACAGTGAAACAATTTAAAAGAAAAAAAAAAAAAAGGAAAACGGG
>VYZR01014516.1:44453-59966 GCA_013400675.1 Oxylabes madagascariensis
TTCCAATAAAATCACCAGAAGTAATACTATTATAACTGTATTATTATATTGCATTGCAGAATTAGACAACCAATAACTACTTAGCAGTGCACATGTGAAGAAGCATCATTGATCAGCTTTTGCTTCCAGCCAGCAAAGAGACACCAAAGGCCCTGTCTGCAGGTCAGGTTGCAGACCTCAGAACACTTCAGCTTCTGCTCCAGCAATTTGTTATCTGAACTCACTCAAGGTTTCCAACCTCATCTCAAAGGCCACATTTTAGGTCTTTAAGCATGTACAGACTCAGCCAGCAGCAGCATGGAGTGCTTCCAAATAAATTGCTTCCCATTTCCATTTTCAGTCCCAGCAAGGAGGAAAGCTGCTGACAGCCCCACTGCAGAACCTGTTCCAGCATGGTTCTTAGTTGTATTTCAGCCCAGTTCCTGTACAGCCATCTCCTCCCAGGCACAGGGAAAGTGAGAATTGAAGCCAAGGGAGCACCTGGACAGGTGGGAACAGCTGTCTGGAAGACGTGCAGTGCTGGCAACAGAGCTTGCAGAGCCAGGGAAACAGACAGCAAAGGGGCTGGGTTTGTACTACTCCCCTGAAGCCATATTTACCTCATACATAAGCAGCAGCTGTTTCCCCCCCATCAATCCTCATGACCATCCCGGGGTTGAAAACCAACATATTCACAGTATGTGGAGAAGGAAATACTGTGAGACAGAGACTTCTTTTAGTTGCCAAAAGCTTCTATGTTGCATTTAACGTGGGTTAGCATTGGCACCATCAGCAGTGTCAGCTCAGCTGGGATACTCACACTGCAGAAGGTGGGAGACCAACAGAGCAGCCGTGTTGTCACTGCAGGTCAGCCTCTCCTCTGCCAGGTCCCTCTTGATTTGCAATGCAAACAGGTACCTGGAGGAGAGGTACAAGGGCTGGAGTTACACAGACCATCCTGACACATGAGAGGACAACAGAACAACTGAGCAGGAGTAAAAGCAGCATCTCCTGATCCTTCCGCTCTCCAAAGAATAACACAACAGCCTGGCTACCAAGGGATGTCAAACCAAACCGAAATAACCTGTGACTACTCCAGTGCAATTTATCTGCACAAAAAGACTCACAAGAACAAGGAAGCAGAAGGAAAACCATGCTTTAAGCAGGCTTTGTCTGTGTAGTAACAGCAGCTGTCACTTTTGGCTGAAAGGAAACTTAAAGAACACTTCAAGTAATCTTGTCTATTAGAAAAAAAGATGGAAGAACATCACTGATTCCAGTATTTTGTTAGGAAAAAAATGATAAACATTTCTGTTAGCACTCAACAAATCTACTCAGCAGTTGTATTCTCCAGAACTATATTAGCAGCCTACAAAAACAGTAAGAAGTTCCATTTACTTTTCTTACACTGCTGCATTAGTTCAACTAAAATATTTCCCATTCAGTTGTTAAAGAGGAACCATTTCTGTTTAAAAGTTTTGTATGCTGTTCCTTCCACTTGGAAGAAGATACAGTAAAGACTCTGGTAAACAGGCAACAACTCACTACTATAAACCTTCAAACTGACAGACTAATCCTTTTTCTTTACTGAATTACACCCTGAGAGATAGAAATAAGATTTTTTTTAAAGAAGAATTTAATTTAAAACTTTACTCCTGAAGTAAAAGATACTAAAAGTTATACATTTTGGACGATAGGGTTTTTTAAAATTTTTAAGTACTGTAAGTGTGTATTAAAGGCTTCTCAAAAAGTATGCTCTGCTTTCTGCATGTCTGATGAGCTCAGTTTCTTCAGTACAATCACAGTAAAGAACACAATATCATTAACAGCATCATTAACTACCCAGATGCTCTAAGTGCAGACCATAAATACTCAATAAATAGGCAAAATACAGTTCCTGCTCTAAAAAGCTGTATTCCTAATTAATTTCCTATATGAAACAGCAGTTATTATAAGAAAACTTGGTGCAAAGGAAATATTTAGATAGTGTTTCTCCTTACAAGAGACAATCAAAACAGTTATGCTGGTTTGTTCTTAAATACATCTGAAGGATAATAAGGAACCTCTCTAAGAGGAATTCCAATTAAAAGTAGTGAAACTGTGAAAAGCATCAAATGAGCTCTTTAAACACCAGCATCTGGGTAATGTCCTTGTAAAAGGCACAGACTTCAAACCAGGTTCCCAGGTGATAACAGGTGGTAGGGCTGCTTAACTGACCACAGATCAATTAGCAATCTGCAGAAATAATCCATGGTGAGCATGGTTAAAATTGTGAACAGTAAAGTGTGTTTGCAAGTGCGAAGTGTGTTTGGAAGTTTAAATCACTTATTAAAATATGTACTGACTATTTTATATTTATTTTTTATAAACACTGTTTATAAACATTAGTATTTTCTGTATACTCTGACTCCCTTGACTCCATGATGCTGGAAAGCCCTAACCTGTGCTGTTTTCTGTTTTGAAAAGTATTTTTTCTGATAACATTCATCTGCCAACACACTTCTGCTGAAACTGTAACATTCACTGTAAGTGCTCTTTCACTCATCTTCCACCTCAGTTTTGCTCGGAAGCAGATATGCTGCCTTCCTACTCTATTAATTTAGTACATAAAGCAAATCCAATAGTTCTAAAAAGATTTTACCTTGTATATTCCTCTTGCAGCTGACCTGGGTCTGGAGGGAAAAACTTTACAGCCAGACGAAGTATTGTAGTCTTTGGTCCTAGAAGAAAAGTTGGTCATTTCACAAAAACACCCCTGTGTTCTTCATAAACACATGCATATTCTGTTTGCCAACAGGCAGATAAACAACACAAAGAAAGTCTAGGGAGATTTCAAATCCCAGCTACCCACAGCAGGCTCTGGTGTAGATTGTTCATGTCAAATGAGATAAAGTAGCTGTTTTCCAGAGGAAATTGGATACCACTGACAAGGTGAGTCTGCAGGCTGAATGCTGGAAAAGGTTTCATGCAACATGCAATCTCTAACACCCCAAAGCAGCTCCTTGGCTGCATAAAAGACCATCAGAGGTGAGCCAGGGAGAGGGTCCCAGAAGGGGAGCAGAAGGGAGACACATCCCACAGGCCCCCAACACCCACCGCCACCATCAGGACTGATGCCAGCAGACGTGGCTGGCTCCCCATGGAGGTAAAAGGGTGTTTGCAGCCTGCTTCCAGCATGCCTGGTAATACCCATTTCCTCCCATTTTCAACTTGTAGATAGATGTACTATTCTTGTACATCTCAACAACAAGCAGAAAACTAATTTAATTTTCAAAATCAAAGAGAATGCTTAGTCACTATTGGGAACAGTCCATTATGCTCTAAATTAACAGTTCCAGCATCACAACTCAGCCTGTGGAACCACAATCCCTGTTTCACCTGGATTTCTGAAGGAATTACTACAGGGTACAAGAGTCTCTCACCATGCCAGGACTGGGAACCACTGTTTTCCCATTGTTTTTCCTGCCTGAAAGCAAATGAACTGAAGTATTCCAGAGCAGGCAAAGCCCTGGGCAGCCTGTGCTTACAGGAGCCTGCTGAGCATCCACCTGATGTCCACAGGCACCCTCTGGACCAGAGCCAGCAGTGCCCCCCGGGACTCCCCATGCCACTGCTGTTTCAAAATAAACTTAGCCAAATTAAAAATAAATCAAACTTGTTGGAGCACAAGCAGCCTGCTTTAATTTATTTTAAGCACCGAGATCTCTTAAAGCTTAATGAAGTCCAGTTTAACCCCATCAGCCCCAAAGTACACTGATTTCTTCTGCCTGGAATACCTGATTCCCACAGGCCAAACATTCCTTCACTCATCCTCTCGTCTGCTCATGAGAGAACAACAAACTTTGATTTTTGACAAGTAACTGAGAGAACTCACAGACTATCACAGCTGTGACAAGAGCAGCACCCAGCCTCCTCCAATTCCAGAACTACCAAAGCTTTGGTGAACAAAAAAAACCCCTAAAATCCACATCCTAATTAGAGTGTAGTATCTAGAAATGAAAGGAGGCTGGAAATAACACCCTATAATGACACAGAAAGCCCACACTTGGCAGGGACTAAGGATTCTACAGTTCTAGAGACAGACCAAGTGAGGAAAATAAATAGTTTCAATGATTCCAGTTAAAAGACCAAACCTTTACATCAAATTTCTGGAAATACTTCAAGCCTCTGGAAGATCTTCACAAGGTTAAGAACAGTCCTGCACATTACTAATGCTAATCAAGTGGAAGTATTAATGTGGGAGCAATTTTGGAAGTGTTTCAAGCATGATTTACATCAAATGATACTAAACACAAAAAAATTTAAAACATAATACTGCATATTTGCTTCTGTAGCACAACCCTCCTCTTTTTGTTTAGCCAGTCTTGCTTTTCCTCTACGAATAAGTTCCACTCAAATAAGGAAAAGAAACACTTGCTCAGTCTTAACCAAGATACAGAATTTATTATAAGAAGCCAAGTCTGAGCAAAAGCAAGAAACAAAAAGGATGTGAGGAAAAATTATCCAGGCAGGAATGGTGAATACAACACTGTATTATATAAAGTGGCAGCACCTCAGAGAAGGTACCCAAATGTCACCTGATACTGTGTGCCTGTTAGGAGGTGGAAAATTTGGATCCAAACTCCTTCCCATCTGGATGCTTCAGTAGTAAAACTGATTGCATTCATTTGAAATTAATAAAAAAACCTCCAAACCTTATCACACAAGATGAAGTTCAATGGAGGTCACAAAGCCAGAACTAAGTGGGAGTAAACCAAGAGCTTTTGTTTTTAGAGAGGATGTCAAAAAGACTCAGAAGTGCCTGTCTGCAGGTACACATCAATCACCAGCAACATCTACCAACAAGTTTGAGCAAGATCACCTTAAAGCCCATAACATCTACGTTCCCCTGCTGCTGGACTAAAAGTTAGAAGTTTAACTTCAAAATCATGACATTCTACAGAAAAAAACCCCAACCAAACAAAACCCCCGATATATAGAAAATAGGGCATTTCAGTCAATTTAAAATTGATTTCAGAACATTAACATTTGCCAGACAACTGACTGGTATCTCTTACAGACGAATATTAACAAAAAAACTAAATAAATCTTTCCGTTTCACTGGCAACACAACATGGGTGGTAGACTGTAAAGCAGGCATAAATCTTAGTACATCCTCATGATTTTAGGCCATTTTAGAACAGTATTTGTATTATCAGGAAACACTGTCTGTGGTCCAAGGTCAAGTTTCTACAATTTATATAGTATAGGAGAGGATACAGGAGTAACTAAGCAGCACTGCAGACCTATGATCCATCAGATCTTTTGACTGGGACATAATTCCTTCTAGTCAGGAGCATATAAAAAGATGGCACTCCCAACATATTTTTGGCAGGGAAAATAAAGTGAAAATATTCTGTACTCTCCTAAGGGAGCCTTATTTTATAGATGATTTTGCTCTTCTGCTTAGAAAACAATGTTGACAAAAGTAAAAAATCATGACCTTAAAGTTAGAAAATTAGTTAGAATTGATGATTTCATATTTTCTGGCAATCAATTTTAGACAGAAGAGTAGCCAAAAGCTACTTCCCAGTACTCATTTTCAACATATTTCAATCAAGATTTGGAAAGGAGTAGGAATCCACCACACCCTCCTGATCTTGTTCTTCCACAAAGCCTCAACAATCAGAACCACAAAACAAACAAATTGCTTAACTGTGTTCTTACAGAGAAAAAACAACAAGTTGGATCTAATCCTTCAACATCTGAAGAACCAACCAGCATCCTGCATTCTTCAGCTATTTTGGGCCTTTGAAGTGCCTGTCACATTAACACTTTTTAGGTGGTATAAAGACAAGACAGCATCACTATTGCAGGATCCCCCTGGCCAGGCAGCACAACCACACTTCACAGCCAAGGCAGCACCCAGGTGGGAGATCCCCACCTCTGCTCTTCCAGGGAAGCTGCTCCTGAGCATGTGGAAAAAGCTGACCTGGGAATCAGCCAAAATGCTCCTTTTTCTTCCCACGGTATGACAACTTCCAAAAGCTAACACAGCAAGTGTTACATTTCACTTCAATATAACACCAGCTGACCCAACCTACCCAGATATTTATCAAGAAAGAACCCTACCCGCAGGAAGTTTCCATTCCACTCACCACATACTACCTATTAAAATGTCAGGTTAGCATGCCCCAGCAGGAACCCCTGCCATGTGTATTTTACAGGGAAGCATAACCAGTAAATCAAGTAGTAATTGTGAAAGCAACCCACATAAAGAAGATGCAAATTAAAGAAAACTTCCTTTTTAAAACTACTTACTCCGTACTTGTTTAATAACAGGTTTCATAGGTTCCAGCCAAATCTGAAATTGAAGAGAAAAAAATTACAAACTTACATTCTTACTTAATATAATACGAAAACATCAAAAGTAAATTCAAATTAAGTCATAATTTATGAGTAGCATTTCTTCCTCAATACAGTAATTCCTTTTCTTTACAGAAAGTGTACTTATCTATTTGAATTGACATTTCTCATGCATCAATAGAAAAGTCACTGATCTGTGCTTAAAGCTCATCTGGACAGAAAAGCCAAGTCAGCAGAAGCAGAGCCCCAACGCCAAGAGGGCAGGAGTCATGCCAAAACCCACAGTCTGACAGGAGCCAGGCTGCAGAATTACAGAAAGTCTGCAGAACATGAAAAGGTCCAACATTTTTTTCCCTTCCATGCTATTTCTGTCACTCTCACCTACCTACTTAAGGGGTTTTACTCAATATTAACTTCCTACCATTTTTTCTCTTTTGTCAAACACATTTAAAAAGAAAGACTATTGTACTAGCAAAACGAGCATCCATAAAGGTAATGCAAAATATTCTGGAAGCTCAACCTTTTATTTTCCCCACTCTTCCAAACAAAAAAATCGTTATAGGACGATTATCTTTGTCCTTACTAGTTACTGCTCTGTTTGAGCAGTAACAGGAGCAGCTAAGGATTTTAAGAACCTTATTAGCTGCAGAAACAGTTTGGACACCGTGCACAAGAAACAGAAACTAAACAAGCTTTAGTGTATTTCCTCAGCTAGAGAGCAGCATGGATTAGTGCCATTAGCATTCCCTGTGTTCTCAGTCATATTCTCTGCATGTTAGTCCTAAAACTAAAAAAAGTATTTTAAAAAAAAGGTCAAAAAAACCAAAACAAAACAAAATGAAAGCAAAGTTTGGGGAACATTTTCTAATTTAGAAGCCACACTGTCCTCTTTGCAAGGTACAGGATAAGTGACTAGGAGGCTTAAAGGTGTCAGCATTGATCTAGATCAATGATTTAAAAAGCTTGCAGGCCTGTGTGTCTGCTGAGGTTTGTGTTGATTAGGAAGAGGTTTGTAATGGCTCTTCAGGAAAATAAATAGAAGACTGAATTAACTGAGGACAAATATGAACACAACCAAAATTACACAGCATGATTTGATTTTATAAGTGTTCTGTAGAGTACACTTTGAGTTCATGTTTGTCCTTTCAGAGGAAAGGAGGATTTTGTTTCTGTCCCTGCAAGTGGGAACATCAGCAGCTATTTAACTGCTTTATACAATTTCTGAGATTTAACAAGAAGCAGGATCTGATTCCTCCCTTCTGCTTTAATAGCTGTCGTCATTCTGGTGAGTGAAACAGATTTACAAGAATCCAAGAAATAATCCCACAGGAGACTACAGGAAACTGCAGCAGACTGAGAAATTTTTGTCCCTCAAGGAACTGCATTCACCGAACTTTTTTATCATACCAGATTTGTCAGGGAACTGTACGCACCCAATATGACTGGATATTCTGGAACTCAATCCCAAAGTAGTCTGATTCAATCAAATTCAGGTGCTTGTAAACTTCTGTCAATAATGTCTGGCCGTAACATTTTGACTAAGGAAGGAATAAAAAAAAATTACAGTGAGATTAATAAGAATAAACAAGAATAAGTTTACAGCAAAAACAAATGGCATCTTTATAAACTGGAGAAAAATATCACAAAGATTTTTCACATTGCTCTTGTAGCACACAAACATCTAATAGACAGGCACAANCAGTGATGGAAGACTCTATGACTTTCCCATCAAAGCAGACACAGAGTTCTGTAATGACTCTGCACGCTCAGAATAGTACCTCCTTTAAAAGTATTAGGCATTGTAATAAATTATCACAGTATCATAGGATGGTTTGGGTAGGAAGGGACCTTAAAACTCAGCTTGTTCCACCTCTGCCATGGGCAGGACACCTCTCACTATCCCAGATTGCTCCAAGCCCCGTCCAACCTGGTCTTGGACACTTCCAGGGATCCAGGGGCAGCCACAGCCTCTCTGGGCAACCTGTGCCAGGGCCTCACCACTCTCACAGGGAAAAATTTCTTCCCAACATTTAATCTAAATCTACCCTTCTTCATTTTAAAGCCAAATTAGTGATAGAATTAGAATAATTTAATACAATGCAAATTAAAATACCTGAGAGCAAGAATGTGCTATTCTAGGCTCAAAAGATAAAAAACAAGGTGAACATTGGGAAAATAGTTTCACATGACTGAGGTGCATAAAAAATTTGAAAGTAATTGTCTCTTACAGGAAAAACATATAAATTGTCTATGTTTTTAGAATTGTGAAAATACCTGTATAATACCTCAAAAAAAAAAAAACCCCAAAATTTCATAGAGAAAGTCTGAAAGCCCTGCAGTGCTGCAAATCTGAAATAGCTTTGTATCTGCAGTGGTGTGAGCAAAGCTGACTGAATCCAACCCTGTAAACTCAGAGAAAAGCACAGAAGCAGGACAGAGAATGACACAAGATGGGTTTGTACCTCTCACTCAGGCTTTCACCAGCCATGGTACCTGTAAGAGCAACCACAGCTTCAGTCAGGTGAATTCATCTGATGCAAACACAAGTCACTCAAAAAGTTTCTTGGTATCACACTGGCTCAGGCCACTAATGCTGAAGCCCCCAAATAAAACTGCAAGTCAGGAGAAATGATCCAGTTCTCAGCGACTGCAGATGGTACAGAGATGCCAGGCTGAGTGCTGACATGGTACATGAACATGAGTACTTATCTCTTTTTCTGAACAAGTTTTGTGATGTCTAAAAAGGCATTTTCTTGGTAAGAATACAATTGAATTTTTTTAGTCAAAATCTGTGCTTGCAGAAGACTCTGTGTCTATGGGTTTTGGTTTTTAAATGGTGACAATAAAATAAGGAATGATACCGGTAATGGCAAGCCACATCTCCAGTAAATGACATTCTTTCTCTGTTGTCTCCTGCATGTTTCTCATGCAGGTTACAAACTCTGCCACAGAAGACATATATGCCTGGAGAAATGCATTTTGGAAATTAAGTTTTTTAATTCCAATTGAAACACAGTTCTTGCTATGGACTTGTGCATAAATCTTCAAATAGTAATGGAAGAAAATATCCTCAAATATAGTAGGACCCTTGTTTTTTAAGGTCCATACCCACACATCTGTTATTGTACACCTCCTTTTCCCAGACCCCACAGATCCAAGAAGGGAACACTTTTCAGCCAGCAATGTTTGTGGGGAGACAGCTCATGTGCAGAAGATGGGACATGCACCTTGCCTGTTCATGGACAGATCTACAAACCTTTAGAAGCCTCTGAATGGGATGTGTCTGTGACCCAGATCCCTGATTTCTCATTCATGAACCAAGAAGCAATTCTGGTTCCAGTCACCTTCTCTTAGAACTGATCCACTTGGATTAACTCATGAAAAATGCCTGCTAACAATCAGACGAGTTTTACAGCCAAACTGTGTGCTGCACTGATCAAGGAATCTGTGTGCAGGGCTAGTTCCATACAGGCATTAAAATTATCCCAATTGGATTCTAATACACAGCTTTCTTCCATTTAAACTGAGCCATGTCTCTTGGCTCCATCAAGTTCCGTGCCTGAAGACAATATAGCTGCCTTCATCTCTCCCAAAAAAAGAGGTTGTATGGCACAGATCCCTGGCACTTCTCTCCTTCCACTGTCAAGTCCACACTGCTTCAAGAGAAACTGGAGATGAAGAAATTTAGATGGTTGGAGCTGGAAGCACTTGGCAACCGATTAAATTATAAAGGTGCCATCCAAATGTTAAAAGTGTAAAATAATTTTGCTTGGGCTGTAATTTTGGGTGTCATTTACAATGAAAAGCTAAGAAAAACCCCAGTTTAAGCTCAGTATCGTTTTGCATCCTTCAAAGGATAAATGCCACATTTTGAAAGAACAGTATTAATTTTACTTTAAAATAAAAATGGGGTTCAAAAGTTTGAGACAGAATACAGTCTTTGATTATTATGCCTCAAATTCTTTGGGAAAACTCCTCCTAGAACTATTTGGTTCCTCAGTTGTTTATTACATTTATAACCATCCTTTCCAAAGAGCTGAACATTTTGAAGTAGGCAGAAATGAAAGTAACACAGTGGGCAACTCCATGTCATTGTTTAATTTGCATAAAAGCAGCACAAAGCAAAATATTTGAAGTAATTTCTTAATTACTGTAATTTTGACATGAGGGCAAGTAGCTGCATGAATGCATTTCATAAAGGTCTCGCTTTCACAACATGGCATACTTTCCATTCCAAACTTCTCAATTACTCTTTATTTTCTGCCAAGACAATGACTACTGATACTACTGAATTATTTCACATAAAAAGAAAGAAAGAAGAAAAAAAGGGGAAAAAATCTAAATAGGCAGCTAACAACAGCTTTTCTCAGTGACGCAGCTCTAACTGTACTGTAGATAATTTTAACAAGTCATCATGAGAAGACTGTTCAGTAGAATAGATTTACTTCAAATTGATTTCTCTGGCAAAATCAAGCTTGAAAAGTTCCCTCAGAGCTGTGCAAGTGCCAGCAGGGTACCCTGACAGGCAGTAATGGCACAGAGAGCCCTGTGTGGCAAGACAAGCTACACCTTCAGACCCTGCTCAGTGCTAAGACAGCAACAAACAGGAACAACCATTCCCAGAGGAAGTTTCTTGCCTCAAAGAGATATTTGTATTTTTTACTTTATCAGAAGGATAAACATATTTCATATTAGGAATGTTTAGGACAGAGGAATAAAATAGAAATAAATTTTTTTTAAAATAGTAACAGCAGTTATTTTTGTTTTATAGAACCGTATAATCACAGGATGGGTTGGGTGGGAAGAGACCTTAAAGTTCACCTTATTCCAACTCCTGCCATGGGCAGGGACACCTTCCACTATCCCGGGTTGCTCCAATCCCCATCCAGCCTGACCTTGGACATTTCCAGGGATGGCGCAGCCACAGCTTCTCTGGACAACCTGTGCCAGGGCCTCATCTCTCTCACAGGGAACAATTCATTCCCAATATCCCATGTAACTCTGCTCTCTGGCAGTGGGAAGCCATTCCCCCTCGTCCTGTCCCTCCATCCCTTGTCCAAAGCCCCTCTTCAGCTC
The DNA here is from genome assembly GCA_013400675.1 of Oxylabes madagascariensis. Taxonomy (NCBI): domain Eukaryota; kingdom Metazoa; phylum Chordata; class Aves; order Passeriformes; family Timaliidae; genus Oxylabes; species Oxylabes madagascariensis. The sequence goes on from VYZR01014516.1 coordinate 55,854, forward strand.
TCCTGGAGCCCCTTTAGGCACTGGAAGGGGCTCTAAGGTCTCCCTGGAGCCATCTCTTCTCCAGGTGCACACCCCCAGTTCTCCCAGCCTGGCTCCAGAGCAGAGGGGCTCCAGCCCTTGGAGCATCTCTATGCCCTCCTCCAGACTCGCTCCAGCAGATCCACCAGATCCCTCTCACCAGAGCAGAGCAGAAGGGGAGAATCCAGCCAAGTGTTATCTGCTGTTTTCTCAACTATCACTCCCTACATGGCAGATCTCCCCCTCTGCCATAATGTCTGAGCTTAGGAAGAGAGAAAAACAAACTCATAGCCTAGGATTTTCAGTAGACCATAGCTCAATATTATCAAAATCAGTGCTTCCTCTCTACCTCCCAAACTTATCTTCTAGAACATCTTAACTTTCTGCTTTCACATATTTTAATTTAAAAACCAAAACCCCCAGTACTTTCACAAGGAGTAATATTCCCATCTTCCAGAACTGGCAAGCTGCCCTTGCTCCAACTTTCCAAAAAAGAAATCCACTTTTGGCAGCAGATAAGCTGGAAGGGAAAATCAGTCCAAAAGTCAAGAGTGTGGAAAAAAAAGTTATAAAGCTGAGGTAGAGAATGGAAACTCTTGTGCAGAGTCACTGGACCCAAGCACCAGCAAACACCTTGGATTTTTGTGTCACAGAAATCTGAAACTGCCAGGAGATCAAATCGTCTTGGTAATAGTGGATGTGCATGAGAGGCAGAAGGTTAGATTTGACATCATCACTCACAAGCAGCCAACACAGAGCCAACAAGGAACATCCTGTGAATGGCCAAGGCAAACTAAACTGATTTAAATAAAGGCACTTCAGCATCAATTTTTATTGGTTTTTCTTCTTCAGGACACTTTAGAAGTCTTCCTAATAAAAAGTGGTTTTTCATTCTTTGGCAAATTAAAAAAAATAGACAATTTGCAACTAAACATTGACTTGTTATTTCCTTTCTTAATCACAAATATGCAAACATTTTGGTGAGTTTATAGCTCTGTTTATCTCCAACTCTTCTGTAATCTGTTAGATCTCTGTCCAAATGAAGCGTGAGACAGAAAAAACACCCTCAAAACTCTCTGTTAATAATCATCGTTAATGCCACATATAAACAAAACTGCATTTCTGAATACAGGCTGGACATTAGAATCTTTAAAAGAAAGAAGGAAATAATCTAAGATGGCAAGGAATACCAGTCATTAACTTTGTGCTTTCATGGCTGAAACAAGATGACCTTACAGCTCCATATCTAGTATTCAATCTGCAGACTGGAAAAGCAAGAAACAACTGCCTTCCTTTTCAGTACTTTATTAGCTTTCTCAATTTTGATTGAAACTAGTAACTCTAATGAAAATACTCCCTGATTCCTCACAAAAACAAGCACCAGGTAACAACTCTGTCAAACACTTTTCATGTGCTCAGCCAAATTGCTTAAATACTATTTTATTTTGATCACCTGAACATTTAACAATAACTTTAAGCTTCAATTCTTTCAATTTTTCTTTTAGCTCTTTGTGAAGAAAATGGTATTTTAAATGCATTTCTTTTATCTACCCTTCTATACTGACAGGTCCCAACTACAGGTTACTTTACTAAGACCACACCAAGAATAGTCTGCAGAGCATTGAACAGCTTACAGAGCACAGGATGCAGCTTCATTATCACAAAATGAGATAGAGTGCACTTTCATCTTGAAAGTTTTTCTTTATTAAAAAGAAGTTATTATGTTACAGAAAGAAGAATTATTGTGTTACAGTATTTCCACACAGCGTTGAAATACTATTTACTCAACCATGGAAGCTGCAAACCCAAATAAAAATCTCAGAGCTATTTTAAGTTCCATTATTACACTCCATACTGGGCATTTTTTGTTTAGGAAAAAAACCCAAAATTCTAAGACTCCTTCCCCATGATTTCTTTTTTTTTTTTTGTCCAAAGATTTCAGTGGTTGGTTTTGATGTGGGTTTGTCAGGGTTTTTTTAAGCAGAATCCACAGCCAGACAAATCATTCTAGAAATGGAAGCCTCTGGCTCATTTAATTAAGGCTAGCTTTAAAATTATGATCATTTAAAGGATCATTTAAGGCAGTGTCAAAGCACATCACTGCCAAATGAACCAGCTCTACCCAACAAACAAGCTTTTCCAGAGTGGCTAGATTTGCTGGATGCCTGAAAGCAGGAAAACAACAACTGGTTGACATGGGAAAACATTCCCAAAAGGGAGGGAATTACGTGAATGAGATCAGAAAATGTATACTCAGGTAGAGAGCACACAGAGACAAAAAATGGTCCTAAGTTTTTAGAAATGGTGCTGTGCTGAAATACCTGGACTACTCAGAATAAAACTGCCGTAGACTGCTTGGGGAAGAAAGAAGTCACATAAATTAACACTGTGGGCCACATCCTTGAACACAATTTCACAGGTACTGCTGGATGATTGGCACCAGAGTTCCTGCTTGTTAATAATTGAACATCCAGGTGACAACAGTGACAGTATCACAGAGAAGAGCTGCTTTGGGGTAGCTGATTCCAAGTTCAGGTTCATAACAGTCTTAGCACCTCTTTTGTTCACACAAGCTAAAAAAGAGAAGGAACTAAAAATCAGGAGACTGATCTCAGTTTTTTCCCCTTGAACTTTGTTACTTGCACAAACCCCTGAACCTTTCTACAGCCATTCCCTCGGATAGGTCTGGCCACTCCACACACTCAGACTGCAGGTGCTTCATTTCATTTGCATGTATATGCATAAAAATAAAATTCTATATTTTAAAGTCATTTTAAACAAAGAAAATACTTTGTTTTCCTCTGTTCATAAAAAACAAACAAACAAACCCACTTCACTAAAACTGCAAGTCTTTTTCCATTAATTATGCTTTTGCCTCAAAACCATCATCCATGTCCACATTCACCAGATTTGATCTGGGCTTTCAGAGAATTACAGAATGATTTAAGTTGGAAGTGACTTGAAAGACCATGTCATTCCACCCCCTGCCATGGGCAGGGACACCTTCCACTAGCCCAGGATGCTCCAAGCCCCATCCAGCCTGGCCTTGGACACTTCCAGGGATGGGGCAGCCACAGCTTCTCTGGGCAACTGCACCAGGGCCTCACCTTTCTTCACAGGGAAGAATTTCTTCCTGATATCCCATCTAACGCTCCCAAACCCCTTGTCCTGCCACTCCAGAACTTTGTCCCAAGTCCCTCTCCAGCTTTCTTGGAACCCCTTCAGGTGCTCAAAGACCACAATAAGGTCTCCCCAGAGATCTTCCTTCTCCAGGCTGCACAATCCCAATTCTCCCAGCCTTCTCTCCTAGGAGAGGTGCTACAGCACCCAGGTACTGTACTTCCCCTGCGAGGTGTTCGGCTACTCCAGGCTGACACACTGCTTTGAGGAAATCTGCCCAGAGGGAATAATTTAAAACATCTAGAAGACAGTTATGACAGACTCTTTGCACAAAAGACAAATACAAATGGATATTTTTACAGAAAACGCCAAAACTCCCTTTTGTGCAAAACTGAAATTGTACCAGCTGTTCTAACATCCCTCCCCACTGTACTTTGAGCAGAGATTCGATAACATGGTGATGGGTTAATAAATACCTACGAGCCAGATTAGATAAGGCCAAGCTTTTCTAACTTCCCCCTTGCCAGCAGGAGTTTCCTACACCACTGGCTTCAGGCTACCTGCCTGAGAAGTGGGCTGAGGGCACAGCAACACTTTTCCTTCATTANTCTACCCTTCTATACTGACAGGTCCCAACTACAGGTTACTTTACTAAGACCACACCAAGAATAGTCTGCAGAGCATTGAACAGCTTACAGAGCACAGGATGCAGCTTCATTATCACAAAATGAGATAGAGTGCACTTTCATCTTGAAAGTTTTTCTTTATTAAAAAGAAGTTATTATGTTACAGAAAGAAGAATTATTGTGTTACAGTATTTCCACACAGCGTTGAAATACTATTTACTCAACCATGGAAGCTGCAAACCCAAATAAAAATCTCAGAGCTATTTTAAGTTCCATTATTACACTCCATACTGGGCATTTTTTGTTTAGGAAAAAAACCCAAAATTCTAAGACTCCTTCCCCATGATTT
>VYZR01014516.1:59991-70604 GCA_013400675.1 Oxylabes madagascariensis
CATGATTTCTTTTTTTTTTTTTTGTCCAAAGATTTCAGTGGTTGGTTTTGATGTGGGTTTGTCAGGGTTTTTTTAAGCAGAATCCACAGCCAGACAAATCATTCTAGAAATGGAAGCCTCTGGCTCATTTAATTAAGGCTAGCTTTAAAATTATGATCATTTAAAGGATCATTTAAGGCAGTGTCAAAGCACATCACTGCCAAATGAACCAGCTCTACCCAACAAACAAGCTTTTCCAGAGTGGCTAGATTTGCTGGATGCCTGAAAGCAGGAAAACAACAACTGGTTGACATGGGAAAACATTCCCAAAAGGGAGGGAATTACGTGAATGAGATCAGAAAATGTATACTCAGGTAGAGAGCACACAGAGACAAAAAATGGTCCTAAGTTTTTAGAAATGGTGCTGTGCTGAAATACCTGGACTACTCAGAATAAAACTGCCGTAGACTGCTTGGGGAAGAAAGAAGTCACATAAATTAACACTGTGGGCCACATCCTTGAACACAATTTCACAGGTACTGCTGGATGATTGGCACCAGAGTTCCTGCTTGTTAATAATTGAACATCCAGGTGACAACAGTGACAGTATCACAGAGAAGAGCTGCTTTGGGGTAGCTGATTCCAAGTTCAGGTTCATAACAGTCTTAGCACCTCTTTTGTTCACACAAGCTAAAAAAGAGAAGGAACTAAAAATCAGGAGACTGATCTCAGTTTTTTCCCCTTGAACTTTGTTACTTGCACAAACCCCTGAACCTTTCTACAGCCATTCCCTCGGATAGGTCTGGCCACTCCACACACTCAGACTGCAGGTGCTTCATTTCATTTGCATGTATATGCATAAAAATAAAATTCTATATTTTAAAGTCATTTTAAACAAAGAAAATACTTTGTTTTCCTCTGTTCATAAAAAACAAACAAACAAACCCACTTCACTAAAACTGCAAGTCTTTTTCCATTAATTATGCTTTTGCCTCAAAACCATCATCCATGTCCACATTCACCAGATTTGATCTGGGCTTTCAGAGAATTACAGAATGATTTAAGTTGGAAGTGACTTGAAAGACCATGTCATTCCAGCTCCTGCCATGGGCAGGGACACCTTCCACTAGCCCAGGATGCTCCAAGCCCCATCCAGCCTGGCCTTGGACACTTCCAGGGATGGGGCAGCCACAGCTTCTCTGGGCAACTGCACCAGGGCCTCACCTTTCTTCACAGGGAAGAATTTCTTCCTGATATCCCATCTAACGCTCCCAAACCCCTTGTCCTGCCACTCCAGAACTTTGTCCCAAGTCCCTCTCCAGCTTTCTTGGAACCCCTTCAGGTGCTCAAAGACCACAATAAGGTCTCCCCAGAGATCTTCCTTCTCCAGGCTGCACAATCCCAATTCTCCCAGCCTTCTCTCCTAGGAGAGGTGCTACAGCACCCAGGTACTGTACTTCCCCTGCGAGGTGTTCGGCTACTCCAGGCTGACACACTGCTTTGAGGAAATCTGCCCAGAGGGAATAATTTAAAACATCTAGAAGACAGTTATGACAGACTCTTTGCACAAAAGACAAATACAAATGGATATTTTTACAGAAAACGCCAAAACTCCCTTTTGTGCAAAACTGAAATTGTACCAGCTGTTCTAACATCCCTCCCCACTGTACTTTGAGCAGAGATTCGATAACATGGTGATGGGTTAATAAATACCTACGAGCCAGATTAGATAAGGCCAAGCTTTTCTAACTTCCCCCTTGCCAGCAGGAGTTTCCTACACCACTGGCTTCAGGCTACCTGCCTGAGAAGTGGGCTGAGGGCACAGCAACACTTTTCCTTCATTATTTCAGTTGACATGTCAGACAGCTCTAATAAAGTCTCTACAAAGCTTTGGGGTTTTTCTCCCTTTTCTAATTCTTGTTTTTATTAAGGAATGACTGCTCTGTCAGAGAGAGAGACCTACCCCCCTCCCATATCCAACACTCCAGCCTTGAACAGTAAATTTCTCACCTAGGCATTGCCACGCTAGCACAGCTTTTTAAATATTCAATGTATACAGTCTCTCTCTTACCCAAGTAGGCAGCGCTGCCCTTTCCAAACATGAATTTGGTTGCAAGGAGAAAGGGCTGACACATAGGTGTGTTTTTGCAACCCTGCTTAGCTAAACCCACATCCCCAAGTCTGTGCTGCTCTGAACCCTTGGAGTACCATGACTCGCCATCCTTGCTCAACTCCAAGTCCCTTTTTCCAGTAGGCACAAACCTAAAATTTCTCTGATCTGCCTCTTGGCACACTGAACTTCTGCAGCAGCCTTTAGCTGCCTGTGGGTTGATTCTTGGTTTGCTTTTGGGTTTTCTTCCCTTTCAGGCTCCATATATTTTATGGAACTACCCATCTGTGGGCCTAACCTTGAATGTCATCCACACTCAAAAAAAGTTTACAAGGTTTCTAGTGGACTTCTTATTTTGGGTTTTTTTGTGGAATACAGCATTTCCTAGAGTCATTTTGGTTGAATGGCACAAGACTGATTTCAGCTGATTTTCACTGTCCTACATCACTAGACTAAGAAAACAGAAATGAACACCTGCCTAGGCATACAAACTGTTATGAATTCATTAATATTTCAAGGACTGTAATAACACTTGATCGCCATTTTCCTAAATGGTTTCTGTGTTTTAAGACATGTGCACATAAACAACTTTTTGTACAGGGATATTCAGACTGTTTTATCTTTACTGCAGTACAACTCAATTTTCTTTGCATATAATATGACATCTAAGGCCAAGAGAACTGTAAAATAATAATTTTGGCTTATACAATTTAAGTTCACATTTTTCCTAAAAACAAAACCAAAAAACACTCAAATGAACAAAACACACTCTAAATATCTGTCAATAAGATGGCTGTGGTTTCATCTTTCCCCACCCAATACCACATTCCTACATAGCATCAAAAAAGTCAAGCTTCCAAACACAAAATAACAGGCCTAAAAAATATATAGTGGAATCAAACGGTACACAAAATGCAAAGCTTTAGTTACCTTCTTTTTAAACCCTATAATAATTGCAAATTTAAAATAGTGAATTACTAACTTTCTCTTCTGAGGTCAGATAAAAATAAGTCGTAAGGCAGCTTATTTGCCATATTTAGGAGACTCAAACCAAAGCAATGACAAACATCTGGCTATGATTCTTTCTGGAATTTTGACTATTTCTTCCTGGCTAAGGAAGAAAAACACTGAGCTGACCAACAGCACCTCGATTCCTCCAGCACAGCACTTAATAGGATTCAGCAGCAGACTATCCCTTGACTCCTCACATATTTAAGCTGTTAATACTTTCACAGCACAGAGGGGAAAAGCCTTAATGAAAGGAAGGTCTAAGCAGGCACAGGGAGAGCAAGGCTTAGGCAGGAGGGCAGCCAGAGCCCAGAACTCTGCCTGTCCCACCGGCAGTGTGCCCAGGGCTCCTCACAGCTCATAGCAAGTGCTTTTCAGTGCCCACAGCATTATCCCAGCTTTTAACATACACATATTCCTCACTTAAAACTGCTCAGTAACAGCATGTAAAAGTTGCATCATTTCTGCATCATCCCCATGGTAGTTCTTGGGGGCACTAACGCTACCAAAACGCTGCTACTGAGAGCAGCATTTTGCCACGTGCACGAGTGGGAAACACTCTCTTCTCCAAACCATAGGAAGGATATTGCAGTCAGATTGCTTCCTCTGCCATCCCAAAAACCTCCTGCAGCCCCAGCCCAGCTCCTGATTTCAGGGCCTCCAATGGCTGGTCAAAAACAATGGGCATCCAAGGGGAAGCCACTTTAATGGCACCTTTTTAATCACAGATAACTGCAAACTGCACAGAATTCAGAATAACCAGAGTTATTCTATTCCATTCTAAACGTAAGGATGGAGAGTAGCTCTGCACTTTTATTAATGCAATTTATAAATTTCAGTAAGGCAAGGAAGTGCCCAGCAAAGACAGTATCACTATCAGAGTAATCATCAAGTACACATTTTCAGCCTAGTATAGAATAAGCCACTTTGGTTTTGTAGTAATGTAATAGTTTTGCAGGGTACTTCAGTGAACACCAAAGCAGATAAGAGCAGTGAGAGGACACTAATTAATAAGAAAATAAAGGGGGGAATTACAGTGTAATCTTATCTAACTAGTCTGTTCTCAAGAATGACAGCGGAGTGGAGCATCTCCCTGCTAGGAGTCCACAAGTGTCAGAGGGAGAGGAACACCTCAGACAGCATGGCAGGGATGCAGAACATCATTACTTCATTACTTTAAAAAAAAACAAAAAAATTAAAAAGAAAAGTCTTCTCAGAACAACCCAATAAAGATTAGCACACAAGAAAAAAATTCCAGTTTAAATTTTCCCTTCGAGTGGAGCAGGCAGGCAGACCCTATAATAAAATGTACAAATATTTTTGACTCCCAAATTTCATTTGACATCCAAGTAGAAGGAGAAGAGGAAGTACATGCCACTGAAGAAGCACCAAGTTCTCCCCAAACAATTCAGTAAACTTGAAGTGTAATAATATAAACTATTTTTTCTGGGACACTTCCTCATAGCATAGAGCATATTTCATGTAAAAGAATTTCCTAAATGGCATGTATTTCCTACATAAGGAACAACACACAGACCAAATATTAAACATCATATGATGGCAGCAAGTCCATTAAATGTCATTTTGGTGAATTCAACCCAGCCCAGACCCTTCCACTTAAGAGTCTGACACATTTTTGTGCTGATCAAAAGTCTCCAAGTTTAATCTCTTCAGAAAATCTGGAAAGCTGGCAGAACTTCTACTGTAAAACCCTGATTACTTTGAACTGTGCCCACAGTCTGAACTAAATTGAATTTGCCAATCATTCATCTTGTAGTCTGCAAAACCACCCTTTGGACAGACTTAGTTTGGAGAGAAGTAGCCAGGTACCCCACGAAATGGCACATGCAAGATTTGAGCTGACTAAACAAGCTGGCTGTAAAAAGGGGGAAAAAAAAACAACTCGTGAAAATAATGAACATTGCAGTCTAGCTTTGAATGGATATGTTTCATTCTCTCTTCTGTTTTGGAAGGGAAAGGAGAAACCATAAATAGCTCATTTTCCATTTTTTTTAAACTCTAGAAAACATTGAGTATTTCTCCATTCCTTAACATTCAAATCAGATTCACTGGAGAAAGGCTCTGCCCAAAATACTTTAAAGAATAATTACCTCTTAGTAATTAATAAAATTCCTACTTAGAAATCAAACCTTATGAAATAGATGGGGAAAATGGACAGAGACAGTAGACTTAAAAGGTGGTAGAATGTAGTCATGTGGAACTTTTACCAAACTGTTCCAGGTACACCAATAACACAAAGAAAAGACTGTTCTTTCCCATTTTGTTCTCTCTCCATCCATTACATCACTCTATCAGTCTCTTTTCTTGCTCTTTGGCAAGTTAAAAAGTCAAGTGGGCTACCAACGAGGGCAACCACCAGCTCCTGCCAGGAGAGAAGCAACTGTTTGAAACATATCTTGGAGAAAGGAAGGGATGACAAGGTAAAGCTGCATGGATTAAGTTGTTATGTGGCTACTCTGTTTATCCTATATGGTTAAAAATGCTTCTGTGGCTCATTTTAGGCAGGGAGGCAATAAACAGGGCTACTGCATCAGGTTCCCCACCACACTGCACAGGGAAGGGTCTCTCCAGGAGCTGATCCTACACTCAGTGTCCTTCCATTGACACACCATTTTTCCCAGTAAAAAGTCACTTACCATAGTTCTTACAGACAGAAGAGAAAATAATTTGAATAGGGGGGGAAAAAACCCAAACCACCTTTTGCCATCACCAGCCCCAAGCAGGCAGTGCCAAAACTCCACAAGAAAGGCATATATCTCCCTGCACTGACAAACTATGGCTGACCTGAATCAAACACAAACCCCATAACATCACATCTTGCTTTCACATCTAGTGACAAAAATTACAAAAGCAAAGAGAAGTGGCCAAGTGGCGTGGCAATCTGAACCTCCACTCCTCTAGGATAGCTGCTTGGCCACCAGTTTCTCTAACTGCTTTTTGAAAACTTACTGTGCTAGCATGCACCACCTATTCAGCAATGTCACTGCCTTTTCCGAATTGCAGCCCTCAATCTCAAGTGAAAAATTCCCATTTTCCATGACAAACGGCAGTCAGCAGCTCCTGCTATCCCAACAGCTCACCAAAGAAATCAGACAGAGGGTCACAGTTTAATACCTCATGCCTGTTTTCTATCATTTGCTACCTTATTTAGCCAAAACTGAAGGGCAATGGAGGCAGTGTTAGCTGGACTGTAATGCCACAGCTGCTGACTCAGGACCTTTTCGTGCTCAATGCTCTGAAGCTGACCCAAGGCTGACCCCTTTTCCTCATCACTCACAGCGTCAGGCATGAGGTTTCTAAGTTTTTTAGTTCCAACTGATCTCATAAAGAAAAGCAGCACAATATTAATTATGGCTTCAGCATACTAGTGCCCAAATTCGGGCACTAGTTTCTGTGGGTGCCATAATCAGAGAGAGCTTTCCAGGTAAAAAAACTAAGATAGCTCCTATGGGAAACACACACAACACAACCAGCTGAAAGCCCCATAAACCTGGCCTTGCACTGACTTTCAAAATTACACAGCTGAGGGTGTTGCTTGGGTTTTTTTTTTCTTTTCTGAATCAAAACACAAAAGCACTATCTACATCAACTTGGAAAAATAAATAAAATTATCCTTCAAAAGAACCAAAGTCAGCAGATTTTCTAAAAAAATATTCTAATGTAATGTAAAGGGCAAAAAGAGGCTTTTGTGCTCTGTGTGGTACATGAGGGATGGGTGGGTTTGCAGTACCAGACACACTGTGCTCAAGTGGAAGGATACAGGCACAGCTTCACTCTTAAAAAAAAACAAAAACAAACAGATTTCATGTCTGACACTTGAACAGCTGGACAGAATCTGTAGAAGACATCCCCAAATCCACTATTTCTTCGGAGTTCCACAGACATCTTTTTCTCTCTATTTGAAAAACCCTTTTTGAGTCCATGAAACAAACTAAGGTTCCAAGTGTTAATTATAAATTACTGATTACAGTTTGATACTAATGCAGAATATCTGATAGATGAGTATCTTCACTAGAACACAGTGGTTTTCTAACAACAGATCTCAAGTGAACTACAATTAAACTCTGAGGTTAATGCTGAAAATGTAACAAGAATTGGAAGAAAAAAAAGATTGTTTAAAAGCAGAATCTCCCTAATTTGTGCATGGCTTCTATGGCTTATGGCAGATTTCTCCAAGCATACTTTTAAATAAACATTTTCAGAAACACTGAACTGAACACTGCTTTGCTGCATCCCTCCTTAAGTGTGCTGGCAGGCAAAGTCTTTCAAATAGGAGCAAGTTACTTGGAGAGGATACAAACCATTAAAATAATTAATATAAATCAGTAACTAAGGCAAAGCTCTTCTGCTCTCCCAGCTGCCAAATTGACAAAGCTGCATGTGGCTCAGGAAGCAAGAACATTTTGGCAGGAGACATTTGGTGTTCCCCCAAAGCAAACAACAAATAAAGACTCTCCTTACAGTATGTGCTTGTATTTAAAGTCTATTAAAAACACAAAACATCTGTTATACTTAAAATATTTAAAAAAAACAAGTCATGCAACTGATATCAGTACTTGTAAGCAGGTAAAATCCCAACAGGAGTCTTCATTCAGATATTGCCTCAAAATGTCCCGGCTCTCTACAGAGGCACATCCTTGTGAGCTTTAAATTATCAGAGGCTCAGTGTCCTTGAAATCAGGTTTAAATCTCTCTTACCTCAATGTCAAGTACTTCCACTGTGTTGTCCAACATCTTTATTTTGATGGGGAGGTCGCGCTCGTGCGCTTTGGCAGGCGATGATGCCATGGCAGTCAAGAGGTTCTGCCCTGGCTCCAAGGTACTCACTCCTGAGCTCTTCTGGGCACCCAAACGAGAGCCCGGCGTCTGCAGAATCCTGTATGTTCCTTCTATCTCTCCCATCGTCCAACAGCAAGCAGAGTCTGTAGAAACATGGAAGAAAATAGAGGGTTAGGGTTACAGCCTGAAAGATTTTCCACTGACATTTTGTATGAAAATACTTCCCACTGAATCATAAAATCCTTATTTAACACTCTTTATCCCACTAGCAAAATCAGTAATAAGGTTAATGAAACTCTGGACAGGGCTTGGAGCAACCTGGTCTAGCGGAAGGTGTCCCTGCCCATGGGAGAGCTTTAGGGTCCAAACCATTCTATAATGACTAAAATCCAATAACTGGGAAGAAAAAGTAGGAAAAAAACCCCTAACCATTCTGAAGCATGGTTAAGAAATGGGATAGTCAAACCTGTGCCTTCTGCCCTCCCAACATGAACATTTTAGTTTCTGACGAGTTTTTCTGCTGATGAGCCCCCTACCACCAGCAACATGAGGACAGTGAAGGGTAAGGCAGGTACCTGTCAGTGGTACCCAACTACCCCATTGACTGCACACCAAGATAATGAGAACTATTAACTTCCTGCATCCCCAAAATGATGACTTATGCAAAACCTTAACTGCTGGCAGCTCAGAGCCTTCATCAGGCACTGCTACAAGGGAACAGTTCCTCATCTCACTAGCAAATTTGTGCTATACCCAGACTAAATCAGTGGGCAAAAATCTCAGTTACAGAGACGGACACTAGCAAAGGAAGGCTGACTCCTACAGCGTGAGTCTTGCCATCATGGCTTGGTGGCAGTTGTGCAGAACAAATGTTTAATTTGACATGGGGAAAAAGTCCCATGCAGCTCTCAGCAGCTCTCTCATGCCACCAGAGCAGTGGTGATACTTGTATGGGGAATCACAGTGGGGTCCACATGAAGGTGAGGTGTGGGAAATCAAGGCACAGAAAGCTCTCAAAACCTTGTGCATACAGGTCCAGACATAGAAATGAATACAGGGTTTGATTTGAGACCTTAGAAAAGGCTTTCAGGTTTAGAGACCAGAAGCAAGACGGTGGATTTGTAGTTTAAGCAGAAATATGTTAAGGTAGGTAACAGAAAATTTTAGAGTAGAAAAGTATGACTAGAGAATCTGTTACAAAGGTAGTTAAAAGCTTTAAGGTGTAGTACTGTAGGTTTGTGTGTCGTTATACGATTGGTTAAGAAAATCCGCACTGCAGCAAAAAGTGTAAAACAAAATAATTAGCGACTGGTGTAAGGACACTAACAAACTTCGTGGCAGTAGTTTATTGGCTAATAAATCTTTAAAAGGCATCGTAGCTAGAGATCTTGTGACCTCTGACGAATAATGTGAAGATGTTCTCACCCTTTCATGGGACTGTAGAAGATAAGAGCGATAAATCATCCTTTTAAAATGTCTCTCAGTGGTCCCATCTCTCAAATATCCCGAGAGTGAGGTCTGTGTGCTCAGAATGCAGCACAGCCTTCGCCCCATGCCCACCACTGGCACCGAGTATTTGGCAGCAAGGTGCAAGGCAGCAGGAACACACAAGGCTCCTCCCTTTTGGGTGAATTACCCAAACACCACCGTGTCTCAACAGTGGGTACTGCGGTGGAACAGCCTTCACATGGCTTCACATCCAAAGGAGTGACAGGTTATTGTTTTGTAATGAACATGTTTTGTCAGAAAAGAAGAGAGGCAGAAGCTCGTGAAAGCGCTCCTTTGTCTCTCTGTGCTCAGAGTAGGTAGGCAGCCTGCTCCAAGGATTTGAATGAAGACAGCCCTACATGTCCTTACAAATTAGTTGAGGGTGGTTTACGTCTCAAGTCTCACACACATCGAGACTGGTCAAATGTCTTCCTAGCTCGCAGCTCAGTGCATTTCAACATTTTGGGGGTTTTATTTTTATACTTGTAGATCTCTGTAGAGATAAACTTATCCCAGAAGGGCAGACATGCCCCACCTGATCACACCCACCACAAGACTTGTGTGGCCTCTGAGCCCCTGCAGAGCCCTGCTCAAGCAGCACAGCTGAGACCACCCAGCCTCCCAGCTGACAACGTGCAACAAGTGTGAGAATCACAGAATCATTACAACTGGAAAAAGTCTCTGACATCATCAAGTCCAACCCCCAACCCAGCACTGCTAACACTACCACTAAACCATGTCCCCAAGTGCCCCATCCACACGTTTGAACACTTCCAGGGGTGGAGACTCCACCGTGCCCTAGGAAGCCTGTTCCAATGCCTGACAAACCTTTCAGTGAAGAAAATTTCCATGATATCGAATCTAAATATCCTCTGACACAGCTTGAGGCCATTTCCTCTTGTCCTGCCCCTTGTCCCCTGGGGGCAGGGCCTGACCCCCACTTGGCTGCACCCTCTTGTCAGGGAGTTACAGAGAGCAAGAAGGTTCCCCCTGAGCCTCCTGTTCTCCAGGCTAAGTCCCTTCAGCTGTGTCTCATCTGACTTGTTCTCCAGACCCTTCCCCAACTCCACTGCCCTTCTCTGGACACGCACCAGGGACCCAAAACCAAACCCAGGATGAAGGATGAGTTTAACCTTAAAAGAGAGCACACATTGCCCAGTGCCCAACCTCCCAGCTTTGGGTGACAGAAATAGTCAGAAAGTTTCTTTCTTGGGGTGTTTTGTGCATA
>VYZR01014516.1:71142-81684 GCA_013400675.1 Oxylabes madagascariensis
GGGTGAGCCACAACAAGATCTCAACAATGCAAAACTAAAATGCAATATTACCACAACATTAGTGATCTGGCACAAAAAAAAAATCTTCCCTGCATTGCCTCTCCCTGAACTTGTTTGCACCCAGTGTTTATCCTGATAATTTTCTACAAACTGGGACCAGGCACCAAAGCTAAATCCGCTCCCTGAAGCACAGTGACTGAATGAGTGTTGCTCTCAGTCCTAAATGAAGGAGCAAACAAAACAAAATCTACGAAATTTAGGTAGCTGTATATAATCTTTTTTTTTTTACTTTTTGTACCAGGTACTTTTTGAAAAAGCTTTTAAGTCGCCATGAGTTTCATCTTCTACTTGGATGGAATAAACTTATTTTTCAGAAGCAAGACAGCATTTTCAGCTACCAGCAAATCTGGAAAGGCACCTTATACCTGAGGATATGCAAGATCATAGAAACATAGAGTGGTTTGGGTTTGAAGGGGCCTTAAACCCCACTTTGTTCCAACCCCCTGCCATAGGCAGGGACACCTTCCACTAGACCAGTTTACTTCAAGCCCCATTCAATCTGGCTTTGCATATTTGGATGATGCCAACGGCTTTCAAAGGAACTCCTCTTAGCACAGTGTCTTGGACAGTGGCAGGATCCGGGTTCCATCCCTCAGCCATGCAGAAAGCAGATCTGAAGTAAGGGCAGTTTCGCAGTGGCCGAGTGTGAGCAGTGTGGTCCCTGCCTTCCATGGGAAGGGATCGCTACACACGGAGCAGCAAGGAAGCACAGAAAACCAAACTTTCCCCTTTTAACTTTCTCACTAAGCCATCGCCACCCGTTAGCATCGCCACACTGAGCTGACACCAAATGATGCAGCAGGAATCCACCACGCAATGAAGAGGGATGAAGATTCCGAGCGCCCAGCTGTGAGAGCAGCGCCGTGTCTCCCTGCTCCCGGACCTCACGCTCCCCCACCGCCCCGTCCCTCCTCACGGCCTCGAAGGGCTCCGTGGCTCTCCCCTGCGGAGCTGCACGGCCACACGCCGGCTCGGAGGGCGCTGGAGGGGCGGGGACACCGGGGAATGTCCGCGCCCGGCCCCTGCCAGGTGAGCGGGGCTTCGGGGGCGCCGCAGGAGCCCTGCCGGCCCGGGCCCCGCACGGAGGCGGGTGCAGGGCACGGGGCGTGCCGGGGCGCGGCTGCTCACACGCTGCCAGCCCGAGAGAGCAGCGGCGGAGCCGCCCAGGCCGGCCCTGCGGCAGCCCCCAGCGAAGGCGCTCTCTGAGCCCCCGGGGAAGCCGCTCCCCAGGCTCCGGCAGCCCCCGGGACGCTTCGGCGAGGCGGAGCCCTCGTCCCGGGGCTGGCAGAGCGCGGGCCGCAGACCCCGTTGGCTCCCCCGGCCCGGCTCCCACACGGGCGCCCCGGCCCGNCTCCGCCCGCCGAGCCTCCCCGCTCCGAGACACACAGCCGTCCCTGCCGCTGCCCCGCCGCCCGGCCGGCTCCGCCGAGCTCAGAGCGTTGTTTTGTAACAAAGCGAAACGCAAAGTGTGGTTTGCCAGCCCGAGGAAGGCTTTAAAAGGGCGAGGCTGAAGGGCAGCCGGCTCGCGGGCTGCTGCACCCCAAAGAGAGGCACATGAAATCCCCCAGTGCGCACCCCAGATATCCATCACACACCCCCCAGAGATCTCATTTGCCCAGGGAAACACTGCCCGAGCGATGACACCGTGCCAGTAGCCAGTCCCAGGCCAAGTAATGAACATTTTAAGTCTTCACTTAGTTAAACTTTTCACGTATAAATTTTAAGTGGGGATAGAAACAGACTCAGCGCTACAGAACAGGAGAAAAAGTGGGTGCTGCAGAAAGGCATTGGGGAGTGCTGATGGCCAAAGGAGCTGAAGACCACAAAAGCAGCAGCATCCTCCTCCTCGCTCCCTAACCAGCAAGCCCATCCCTCACTGACACAGACAAGAACAAAACGCTGTAGGAAATTCAGCACAGGACAAACAGATCTTTGCACCGTCTGGATTTCATCAGCTCCAAAGCTGAGGCCATGGCTGGCAGATAACAGAATAGCCAGGAAAAGAGCTCTTCCTGAAAAGGGCCACCTTTGACAACCCCTGAGTCACCCATAGCTCACTACAGTTTGCTCTTCAAGACAAGAAGCAACAGGAATGAGAGAAATCCTTGAGTTTCTCTAGATATGGATTGTTGTCCAACAGCATGAGAAATGCAAGGAGCCATGTTGTTTCTGAGAACTTGACCTTTTCACAGCAGTATGAAAAACAAAATATTAGCCTAGCATATGACTTTTTGTAATAGAAAACACATAAATTATGCAGAACAGCCCTTTCAAACAGAAGCAGCTTCATAACTCTCACTCACCAAAAGGCAACTTGCAATTTTAATGAGTAATTCCTGACTAGCAACATTCTCATCTCTTCAAAAGAACAAAAGACACAAGATTTAAAAGAATATGGCCCATGATTTGTTCTCCTTAAAAAGTGATGTGGTGCTGAAGAATCTTATGGATACAGAAAAAAAACCCAACATAAATAGGAAAATTGCAAAAGTGTACCCAACATTTTATACAACCCCATTCATAAGATCAGTTGTAATTTCAGTCAGGTGAAGTGCTTTCATTACTGACAGGCTGTTTCAGTATCCTGTTCGCATGGCTTTTTATTTGCAACTTAACTGCTAATACAGTTTCACATCCTTCAAAGTACAGACACTTCAGAGTCATCTTCATTTCAATCACTTTCTTTAACATCTAAAAAGAGCACTAAAGTTTTCTTGTGCAAAAATGCAGCTGCCACTAAGAGAACAAATCTGATGTGACCACTTTAAAGCCACATACCACCACACTTAGGAGAGGAAGCAAAAATTACAGATGTGGCAGAGTCTTTAGAAACATCAACACCCTGCTGCTGCTCTTTATGCTTCACTCAAGAGTCCTGACTTTATTGCTTACCCAGAACACAAGTAATTTACTGAACTGAAACAATGCAGTAAGGAAAAGGCACAAAGGTTCAAGGTGTGTTTAACTGTCCTCATTCTGAGCACCTCTGTTTCTACACGCAGCTCATTTCTGGCCTGTCTACGCACACAAACAAAAATAAATTATTTTCCATCATATCAGAGAATTCCAGAATAATTTGGTATGGAAAGGACCTTAAAGACCATGCAGTTTCAACTCCTCTGCCCTGGGCAGGGACCACCTTCCAACACCTCAGCTTGCTCCCAGCCCCATCCAACCTGGCCTTGGACACTTCCAGGGATGGAGAAGCCACAGGGTATAATTAGGAAGGGCCATATCAAGTTGAACCTCTGTTCTATACACCCAATCATTTAATCAATCCTCAGCAACTGCAACAAAAAACATGCTTGAGATGTGGTGTTTGGTGATTTTGAAAACTAAAAGAGGGAGTGGATGGTTATCTCTACCAGACTCAGCAGTATGTTTTTCACAGCTATCCACAAAGACTTCTGGGTTTCTGTAACTCCCATGAAATCAATCTTTTCAGCCATCCAGACAGTGTTTGAAGCCTTTACAGGAGGAGGAGGAAGTTTAGAGACCAAAACTAGAAGAAGAACGTCATTACACATGAAAGCCAGCTGTTGCTGTTGGAAGGATGCAGTGTCAGGACAAAGTACAACTTTCTCCTTTTGAGATAAAAGCTGACAACAAGGTGTAACTCTCTCATTCAAGTAAAATATAAGAGATAATCTGCACCACGTTCTCCTCTTGGCCTGAGCTGGACAATTAGAATTACCCTTTCACTACACTATAATATCATCTTTTTCTTTAATCGCTCTCTGGATGAGGGTTGAGGAAGTCCTTCAAAGCAGACTTCTTATCCAACCAAGATAACAGCTGGAAAAGCTTCTTTTTATTCAGATCCTTCATCATGACAAAGAGAAACTCTGCAGACTGAAAAATTACCCCTGTTGATGATTTTGTCAGCACATATTTTCCAAATACACACTACAAAGCTCTGTCTCTCAGAGGTCTCCATCTCATAACAACAAGGCAAGCAGTTTCAAATGCTTACATGCATCTTCCCTTCTGTCTACAGCAGCAAGCAAGCATAGCTGAGAGCAAAAATGCTTACAACCACTTAAAGCCAGCATTTTATACCATGTACACCAAACTAACTGTGTCACATGTCACCAGTTCACTTCTCTAGTGTGTTGTACTGGGACTCCACAGTGACAACACACATGGGCATGCCAAGGATAAAAAAAAAGAAGATGGATTGGTTATGGGTTGCATTGCAGGTGGGTCACTGAAAGCACCAGAATCCCTTTCGTGGAAGTTCACAGACCTTTGACTGCCACAGTTCACTGCCATTTTCCTACTTTAGTTCAAGCCAGAGTATTGTATGACAGTTCTCTCATCTGTTACTCTACCTGGAGATATTCAACCATTTGCTGTAGGCATCATTAATCTAAGCCTAAGCACAGTGTCACTTCAGATGAACTGGAAGGGCTGAGAGCTTTCTCCACAAGACAATCACTCTTTCTTCCATCACTCTTGAGAACCTGGTGACACCGCACCACCTGCAGCACACCTCAGAGGTGCACCAGGGGAAAAACTCGCTTTTCCACGACTGTGTTCACATGTTAGATGACATGTCATGGTAATTAGTGACCACCCTGGTCATGTTTCTGGTCTGGAAGTGTTTCAGCCCTGAAGAGTTCAGCCAACTACTTTGCAGCCTGTATCAGACAGAGACCAGTTATCTTGTCTTCCTGACACATCCCCTGGTTTGCCCTCCACATCACCTTAGACATCTCAGCAGGGACTAGCCTGAATGGATCAACAAGTCATTCCTCAACCCACCATCACTGATTAACCAGTTCTCTATCCAACAGTCACAAAGGGCGTAAGTTTGTTTCTTAAATAGCAAAATCAAGCCAATTTCAGCAATTTTAGTCAGTACCCCAGATTGTAGAAAAACTGAAAAGAGTGAAATCATAAAACCTGACCAATCCACCAACTGTCATTAGCAAATGACAAAAGACTCAAGTCAAGGTGAACAGGAATTGCCAGATAAGCAGAGATATGATCCACATGATGAGCACAAAGCCATACCTGTACATGCCAGAATTACCAGAATTACTCTCTTGCTCCAGGCTCACTTACTGTTGAAACTGACCTGAAATCATAAGAGAAACACTGTTCTTCAACAGCAATGAATGAAGATGCTTCAAAAATGGCCAGAATGCACCTTGTTCTAGTGGCAGAGATGGAATGGCAAAGGCACTCAGCAGTAGCAGTACCTTGCTAAACCAACTGATTTCCATGCTATGGATACTTGTAGAGTCTGTGGCTAGGATTTTACACTTCCAATCTTAAATAATTCTGCCCCCCACAATCATGCTCTAGAACTTCTCCCAGAAAAAAAAAATCATTGAGCATCTGAGATTGTTCCCCTTTGGAGTATTTTTCAAGAGCCCCTTGACACACACTGCAACTTCTAATTACATTGGCCTTTATAAAGCCCGAAGTCCACCAGCCTTAGACAGTGACCTGAAATTAAACCCTCATTATTAACCAACTCTGGGTACTTATGTACAGGAAAATCTTCTGCTAACAGAGAACATCCAAGAGGCCGGAATCCCTTTTTGCAATCACCTACTTTGACTTTCATAATTATATCTCTATTTTAACTTGGCTCTCATAGTGAAGGTGGCAATTAGAACAACTAAATTAAACACAGCATATGTTCATACCTGCACACACACAGATGCACTCACTCAGCAGCTTCTCTCAGGCTGACTAGGGAACTTGTCCAAGCACGTCCTCCCTGCCCAGAAGGTTCAGTCTGTAGCCAGCAGCAGTTTTGAAGCCACAGCACAAAAATCAAGAGCGTAGACAAGCTACAAACGGCAACGAAATAGAGCTGCTGAGCCACAACACTGGAACAAAAGTCCAGGCAAAATCTGACAACTGTGTCTGTGTTCTTATCCATAGGTAAAAGCTGAGACACAGACAATCACTTATTGCCCCCACGTGGTACATCAATCCTATTGCACAAAAGCACTAATAACCCCAGAATTACTCTAAATTGGTTTTAAATTGAACCCAAAGGTTTTTTGATAGATGTTAGTTCTGTGACTGTAACAGCCCAAACATTAAGCTGCTACCAAATAGTCTTTTCTGCAATTATATTGATTTATTCCTCTCTCACACCTAATAATGTCTGCACAGTGAGGGCAACCAAGCATGTCTGAAGCAGCAAGGCCTGAAAATCATCCCCCAATAAAACTGGGAGTGCCAGAAAGCTCACCCTGCCTTTTTTAGTATTATATTATTATTATTATTTTAAATTCCACTGAGGTTCATCTCATTTCCCTGCCTATCAAATCAACCTGGGTTTTTTTACCTCAGAGGAGTTGCACAAGAGTTCAGTTCAGTCATGTCTTGTAGAATGCCTCAAAGGTCTACATGAAAAATGTCTGTGTGTTTGGGGGGGTGGGGAACAAGACATCCCCAGACAGAAAACACTGCTCCCGCACAATCTGAAATTCTGACAAGAAAGATCACCTCATCTTCACATACCAATCAACTTTAGTCAGTAAGTCAACAAATGCACAAATCCCCAGTTAAATATAAAGGAGAAAAAGGCCTAGTTCTATTTCATGGACAAGGACACTTGGAATAAAATGATAAATTTAGGATCTCCAAACACTAGACACAGATAAGCTTGGCAATTATTTTACTGCCAGATAAACTGCAGTTGAGGCTGTCAGTAACACTGACTCTGCTGCATTAAGTTCTTTCAGAAATGAGGCAGCCAGACACAGGCTGCTGGCAAACAAACTGGTGGATTCCCCACTGTGCCCTCAACCAAAAGGGCTGTTCCAGCTGTTTGTGCCAGAGCACAGAGCACAGCAGTCCCACTGCTGCCAAGGCACAGCCCCTGAGCTGAGCCCAGCTGTCAGACACATGGACAGCCATCCCTGCCACATTCTGTTTCCATGTTTCAAAGCAGTCTGAGACTATTTTCTGGGCAGGAAAAGAAGATTCAAACCAGTTTTCTTTCTCTGGGTGCAAACTTTCAAATATTCCTGAGAAATATTTCTGAGTGCAAACTGAAATATTCCTGGAGAGCTAAATTGTATGTTCTCCACAGGGGAGAAGCTCTGAACTCAGAGCAAATACCACTAGAGGAACAGCTCAACCTAGGTTTTGGGCTCTCCTTTATGGAAAAGCTTCTTACAAGGAAAAATAAATCAAAAATTTTAAAACAACAGGGGAATTGGAAATTGCAAGGCACAGGAATGAGCATGTTCTGAACAAAGCCTTTTACTGTCAGTGCCCTTTCTCTCTCTCTCCTTTTTTTTTTTCTTTTTTCTTTTTTTTTTCTTTTCTTTTTTAATAAATATGCTATTGAAGCAGCACAGGATCTGTTTTAATGAGTGTTTTGCATTAGCTCTCAGGGCGTGTATATTTACCTATTTTATAGAATACACTGAATTACCTTCACAACACTTTGAGCTCCTATGCTTCCTACATGGGTTTTTCCCCATGAATTTTTGGCTTCTGCTTTTAATAATGAGGCGATTCCTCATTGCCCCACCAGCTTCAAATTGTTTGTCAATAAAAAACAGGGGGACAGCCAGGCTGAGGCACTTTAAGCATGATGCCTCAACATGGTGAAGCTGCTAATGGAAATCACATCTTATAACTCAGATCTCCCTGACTTTTTGCCATGTCTTCCTGGATGTGACTTACAGGGCTGAACAGAAATTTCTTTCTGGCAACATGGATCACTCTTGGCACGCAGCCTTAAATCTGACACCATTTACGTCACCACAGACAAGGTGTGCAAAGCTGAGAGCCAGGGAGGGCTGAGATAGAGCAAAAACAACCGGCTCCATCAGTTGTACAGAACTGTTTACAGCGGGTTTCAAAGGGAGCAGGATAAGCCCCAGGCTTGGGAGAGAGAAGAGAGCTTCTCATTCTTTTCCTATCTAGGAGTTCAGTGTTTCCTACAGCAATGAGAGCACTGCTTTCTCTGTGGGACTGCTCCATAAAGCCAGGCAGGATGGCTGCAGGGCTGTGTCTGCTCTCGCCAGGGTAGGTTCCCAAAAGTGCGTTGTTCTCTCTCTGAGGTAGCTGGACACCTCCTCTGCCTTGCTGAACTGACAGGCTCTCATTCCTGTGGGTGGGAGTGAAATTCATTTGCCTTCTGCATTTCAAGCACCGAAACTAAACTTGCAAACACACAGCTACATCAGATCTTGCCTTGCTAAATGCTGCAGAAACTCCACAAGGCACCTGAAACTTGGGCACACCCTGCCGTGGCTATGAGCCAGGCCCAGGTGATCCCATCGTGTCTGGGCTGCACTGGCAGTGTGTCTGGCCATCACACCGCTCCTTAGACAAAGCTCTTCCTCCTCATACTCCATTTCCAGTTTCTGGGCTTGACCCACGATGGCATCAAACGTAACTTTACTGCACATGTGCTCACCTGCTCACCATGACAACAGCCTGGTTCCAACACCTTTCAAGTCTTCATACAAAAGGACACACGAGCAGGTGACAGCACCTCCCGTTTTTTGGATTATGAAGAGATTCTTTAGGAAACAACTACACACCAAAGGATGCTAAAGCACAGGGACAACACCTGCTTCACTGGTAAACTGGGCTGCATTGCCAGCCACATGCTTTCAGGGCTGTCCAAAGGAACAGCAGCCCAAAGCATCCTTCAGCATCTTCAGGAAGAGGTGGCAGACATGGTAGGAACAGGGCTTTAAGACAACAAGCTGCTAGTCAAACTGTTATCTCTCTTGAGAAATTGCCCTTGGGAATCGTGGGCTGTGGGAAAATCTCTATGGCAAGCTCAGTTATGAAATGTTTTAATCACAGATTTCTTGCACTGCAGGAATCCTTTAAGCATTTCTTTCTGTCTTTCTCTGACAGCAGGAGCCCTGTATTAAGCTCTTTGTGCTCTATTCCATGCACAGCGTTGAGAGAAAACAGCAAATAGGGAAGAGCACATAATTTCATGGAGTCTTGTCCACTGAATTCAGTACAATGTCTTTCCAAGCAATAGTTTCAGCTCTTCCCAAAGCCTTTATGAATGATATTCTTGCACGTTCCGAGCAATTACCACCTCATTTGTCCTTTAGTTCCGACGGTTCCCTAAAACATGTAGCATTTCAGCATCTATTACAAAGTGTCCAGAGAAAGGCAGGAAAAGTTACATTTTTCATTTTTCTTTACTCAGACATCAGGAAACAAAGGTTTATAGATATTTTGTTCACTTTCTTTCTTTTTGTAACCACTAAATCTGTGTAACAAGCTAGCAAAATCCTGATGGAAATCCTTCTCCAAGACCCAGAAGCCAGATAAACCGGCAAGAACACCACAGAGAAGCCAATGAAATGGACACACGAGGTGTGCTTAGCCCTGTCCAAATACTCAGAAAGATCCAGGCCATATCTGGCAGTGTGGGGCAGGAGAGTTGCCTGAAAACAAGGCACTTCTCGGCACTCATGTTGCCTACTGAGATGGAAACAGCAAAGTACTCAACTGGCATCCAAGTTACAATCCATGAATCTGAACTTAATTTCTTTCAGTCTTGGCAGGATTCCCTACTAAATGCCTTTTGAATACAGTTGGGATTGGTAGCATTTGTTAATGAAATGCCAAACATTCCCTTCCACTCACATCACAGGAGAGCTTTCTCCTCAGAGGCTTACTCTGAGGTCATTAGAGTGTGTATGAAGACAGGAGTGTGACTAATTCAGCCACAGGTGTCACACAAATGGAAAGCCTGGGAGCAAGCAGTGTCAATTTGATCTCCAGCCCAGCCATCCTAATATTCAAAACCACCTGGAAAGGGCACATCACAGGCTCTGAATGATCTTTTTCCTCATTCTTTGCTGAAGAGCCATGATGGCCAGGGAGTGAACTTGAACTACTCTCCTCAGAAAAGGAAACATTTGGGCATACAAGCCGCCATCACTCTCACCAGGACAAGTGGAACCTACAAAAACGCTACCCCAAAATACAAGAAAATACAAGAAAATACAAGAAAATACAAGAAAATACAAGAAAATACAAGAAAAATGCTGGGAGCTTGCAGGATCCCAAATGGAAGGAGCAAAGAAAGGGAAAGAGTCTAAAGTCAGCCACGGTGCCTGATGCTCTGCTTTCCTCCTTCTTGCCAGAGGGTGCTCTCTAGTGACGAGCAGTGTCCAGTAAATAAAAGCCATGGCTCAGCACACTGCAATAAGTTTCTCCTCTCTGGAGTTGCCACAGCATTCTCCTTACAAATATTCTGTCACTTTAACAGGGTCCAGTACTTCTTTAGGGGAGAACTGTCAAACCACTGTAGCAGAGAATTCTCCCAAAACTTGGCCCATTTTCTCCTATGCTATGCACGTCTATTCACACTTGGGGTCAGATCTCTGAATGACCTTCCTAGGAATCTCTGTCCTGGCTCCCAACATGGCATGGAGCCCACTGAGTAGACTTAGCAACAAGAACGTGCTTTCCTTAACATACAAAGGGAATTCAAAACTCTCAAAAGCTGTTGTAACAGGC
>VYZR01014520.1:3561-40832 GCA_013400675.1 Oxylabes madagascariensis
AAATATATATAGATAGATAGATATGAAAAAAGATAAAAGTTCAGCTACTTACAGGCAAACCATTTTCCCCCCAAATTAAAGTTTCTAGACTGGACTGGCCTCCCAGCTAATTGTGATTCATTCTTTATAACATTTCAGGATGCTTTAGCTCACTGTGTCCCTTTCAAAGATGATTTATTTTTTGGGGTTTGGAAATAGATTTCCTGTGAGTGCCACAGTGCAGGCAGAGGAAGGTTAAATGATTAAACATGACTTCATTGGGTTAATCATCAGATCCCAAGAACTGGGCTGGAACAAGAGGCACGGAAAGGTCAGGGATGATTCCCCAGGCCCAGCTGGCAGCTCGGGGTGAGAGGAATTGTCCTGGATCTGCTCAGCCTCAGGAAAAGAGAATTTTTCATCATTTGATTGACCCCAGTGGCTCCCTGGGACAAAAAACCCTCCCGAATTTCCAAACCTAAAGGGATGGTAAAGATAATTTACATGTTCTGCCAAGGTGTTCCACCTTTAAATAGGTCCTGTGGACCAGCCCTGCATAAATATGGAGCTTTTATCCCTGGAAAAGGGATAAAGAGATTCCCTCTCTATCCTTCCTGAAAGAGGAAATGGACAACCTTGTCTAAGTTACAAAGTTTTGTCCCATCCCTCTGTTTTAGTTGGTTTCCATTAATAATTTAATCTCTCTCTTCTTTCTCCTCTCACTGTAAAGTTGGTGAGCTCCTCCGAATGTGAGGGAAGAACAAGCACCTCACCAGATTAAACTAACAAGCTTGAGGAAAAAATATTATTTTAATAAGTATTTTTTTTCTCTTTTCCCTCTGTAACAGAACAGTCACAATGAATTGTTCCCACTGAAATGGTGAAGCCTCTCTTTTCTTACTCTGCAAGGGCAGAGTTGGTTGATTGATCCACAGGAGTAGTTGGAGGTATCCAAGGAGCTCTGAATAATCAGAGTTGGAGTGAATCCCACAGAAAAAAACCTGTAACACCTCCCCAGCTCTGTTCTCCAAAGCCTGCACAGATTATGCAATGTGGCAGTTCATTTTTGAACAGTTACAATCACATTTTAGGAGCACTGAGAAACCAACAGCTCCCATCACATCCCAGCTCAATCTCTGAAAAACACAATCCAGATCCAGATTCCAGGGATTTGAGGCCTGGAAAAACTTCTCTCCTGTTTCTTTTCTGCTGTAAATACCTCAAGCACTTTACAAATACATTGGTAAAATTGGCAGATTTAACACAAAGATGGAATAAATTCCATCCCAAGTTCGTGGTGTCCATTCCCTGCTCATGAGGTCCCACAGGGCCTTAGGCTGGGGTCAGGGGAAGTCAGGGATGAATTAATACCATAGATATTCCTCACCTGGCAGATGGTGGCCTGGAGAAGTTAAAGAATTTTCTAGAAGGCCTGGAAGGGGGTACACAGGATTTGTGACTCTGACAGAAAACAGGAGCACGAGTGGAAAAAAATTAAAGGACACAGAGAGAGCTCTGAATGTGTTACACCTTGATGGTTCTGCAGGAGAACTCTGGAGCAGCTGGAGAGAGGGAAATTCATCCTCCTGCAGGTTCCCCAGGCCAAATGTGTCCCTTGTGTGTGATGGAGTGGACAATCCCTCAAGATTTCAGCATTATTTCTATTAATGCTATAATAAAAAAGTTTAGTTAACCAGATAATCATCTGAAGTGGAGAACATTTTTTTCTCCCCATAGATTGAAGACTGTGTATGAAGCTACCATTTAGATCACCAAAATTATAGAGCCCTTAACATTTAAAGAGCTGCCTACAAAGACAGTGCCCCTCTTTATGTAAAAATCCCAGTTATGTTAAAAATGAGCTGCACAGTATTTTGTTTCTTCTGGCTTTCTGTTACAACACAATGGAATCAAACACAACTTATGGGAGAATGACCATTTGTGGTCGGGCAATGGATTCCAGGATTTCAGAGGACTGGGAGGAATTATTAACTCCTTGGAATAAAGCTTTGACTGCAGGGGAGCAGCTGCAAAGAAGTCAGAGAGGTACCCAAGGCCGGCAGGTCACAGCACGTCCCTGCAAATGGTTCAGCACTCACTGACCAAAAACTGCTGCTCAACGCCCCCAAAACATCAAAGGCAACAAATCCCATGAGTAAATTACCAACAGGAATATTGTGATAGCAACCCATGGATCTTTCTCCAAAATACTTCCAGTTAAATGCAAAGGGGCAAACTAAAAGGAGATATTTCCATTTGATGCCTGGAGAGCAGGGGGTGTGAGGGGTAAGGTTTAAACTTCCTCATCACCCAAAAATCTGGGAAAGAAAAGTCCTGCCTGGGAAATCAGACCCCCAAAAGAGGAAGCTGGAAAAAATTTTCAAGGATTGCTGAAAGCAGTGATGGGATGGTGGCAGAACTAAGCAAGCACTAAGTTTGATGGAAGAAAGGGATTTACACACAACAGGCATTCCGGATTCCAAGTAAGTTTCACTTCATGAGAAATCCGGGTTTTCTGAGACATTAAATTCTGGAAAAGGAGTTGGGTAATCATGGAAAAGTCGCAAGAGAAAAGGACATAAATGTTGAACATGAAAGCAGTTTTAAAAAGTACAAGATGAAGGCAACCAAACAGCAATAAAACAGCCTTGGCTTCTCCAAAGAGCTGTGGAAAGAAGAGAGCAGCACCCACAAAGCCTCGTTAAACAGATTGTGCTGGAGATCTGAGGGCTTGAAACTGGTAAGACTTCAACATTCAGAATATTTGTAGGCAAGGATGAACACACAGCAGATATTACAGACAAATCCCAAGTCAACAAAATATTGTATCTACAGGTGGATTCTTCTACTGGCCATTCTGAGGACCAGAATGGTGGACACGGATTTATTCCCACATCTGTTTGTCTTCAAATTCTTGAGGTTGGCTGCATACTAAGGGGTGATGCTGCAATCCAGAGATAATCAGGAGGATGCTCAACTTTGGGACTTGGTAAACTCAGACATGAGTAACTACAATTAGTTCTAGGGTCAGAAAACCTTAAGTTTTTATATAGAAAACACAATTAAACCCATTGTCCTCTTATCAGATTTTAAAAGTGATGTCAGAAAAGACAGACAAAAGAAGCCACAGAGTTGTGTGAGGAGCTGAATTTTTTGCAAGTCCTGTGAGAGCAGAGACAACAGAGTAAAGTTCCAACAGCAGGCTTGGCTTTCCCTGGTCATTTAATTGTAGCCTGTCTCGGAGTAAAAGTGTGAAACTTCCAAATTATGGGTCCATTTTATGGCAAATAAGATCTCCCCATTAACAGGAGCAGGAATGAAGTCAACCAGCTCTGGATCAGTCCATTAGTTCCACTAGGAACTTCCAGGTATTTTCTTAATTTCATTAATCATCCAGATCATGGTAGGAACTTTTCATTTCCCTCCATTCTCCCTCCCCCTTTCTCAAGGGAAGGACCAGCAAATGTTTCTTTACAACAAACTCCATCTCAGGAGCTTTAATTTCAAGGTTTCAGCCTGTTACAATCCACACTCAGGTTCAGAAGGGAAATACCAAAAGGAACACAGATTATAGGGCTCAGTGAGCTCTGTAACTCCAATTTAATGCCAGCTTTTCCCACAGCTAGAACTGAAACCCTCAGACTTCTACATCAGAAGTCCTTTTGCTTCTCACACTGTAAGAATAAAGAAATTTTGTAAAGAATGAGACACAATTAAAGGAAACAGCCTAAAGGAAGAGGAAGGAGCATGTCCTTTCAGCCTTATCAGATCTGTAGCCCCTTTAACCACATCCCCTGCCACCTCTGCTCCTCACAGCAGCAACGTGTCCACTTTGACACTCTGCAGCTTTCCAGCCCCGCAGAGAAACACAAAATAAACGGATTTCTGGATTTCTTTCCTTGCTGAACAACCACTTTCTATTCACATCTTGCAGGAGACCTGGCAGAGCAGATCCTGCAGCCCGTTTTCGGGGAAGGGAGCTGTCAGCAGCACTGGAGGAGATTTCCCAGGGAGGTTGTGCAGCCTCCAGCCCTGGAGGGCTCCAGGACCAGCCCAGACAATGCCCTGAGGAACCTGAGCTGGACTAGGAATAATAATAATAAAAAAAAAGTGGACTAGAAACTGCCTCAGGTCCCTCTCAAGGTGAATTTTTCTGTGATTCCATGACAAGATACTACAGCCACAGGCAGGGGGATGAGTGGAGGAAAGGAACAACCCAGCACTCCCAAAAACCCCACTGCAGCTGCTCATTTATCTCAAAACTACCACTGCAAACAGTTGTTGTGGCCACAGCTCTGCCAATTCCAGAATATTGTTAATTAAAAAAAAATCCATTCTAAAGAATCAAGCCCTATTTTGAGGTGGTTTAAGATCCAGACATTGTAAGGAAGGAGCTTTTGATAACCAGTCATGAAAATTGACATTTTCAACCTCTGATAAACCTGAAAACTCAAAGCCAATCAGCACTGAAAAAAAAAATTGTTTCTCCACACAGGACTTAGACATAAGTTAAGGATTAAAATAGAATGGAAGTGAGGAACTTCTGACACAGCTGACAAAGCCTTTAGCACACACTCTTCCCTCTCAGCCCAGATGTGCAACCTCTCCCCTGTTCTCCCTGGAAGGGACAGAGGTTCCCAGACAGCTCAGAGAAGTGGTCTGCATACCAGACTCTTGTACAACACAGATATTTAAACAGTGTCTGGAGCAGGGGGAAAAAACCACCAGCCATTTTCTTGATTATGATACTATAATGAATTTCGAACAATTATTCAAGCTTGTCCTTAGAAGAGTATTTTAAACAGCTTTTCTGACCCAGCTTTTGATCATTTATTGGTCTTTCTCAGAATACTGAGGAGTGAAATATTAAGTATTTAGGGACTAATTTTCCCCTTAAAAACTTGTGTTGAGCATTCCCAACACACATAGAACAGGGCATGAAAATCCAATGACAGAATTCAACCACCTGCTTCTCCACAACTCCCCTGCAAATGCAGCTTCCAGCATTTCCAGTGCACTTGGTGACATTATTTCCAATTTCTGTTGTAAAGTGAGAAATTTGTTACTGAGAAAACCCTCCTGACCTAACACTGAGTGAAAATGTTGCAAAGTAACCCAGGTTTCATCACTGCCTGGGTGACTTTTCATTTATGTACTGACACACTGAACATTAAAATCAAAAAAAATCAAGCAGAACTCAAAAAGTCATCTCCAGCCACCATGAGCAATTAGTGCAATGCCCTGTGCTGTTTTTTCCTTATCTGTGAGCAGGTGTGCAAATGAATAGAACAATGTGGGCACGTTCTCCTGCCAGTGCCCAAAGAAATCCAACCAGGAGGTGCTTTACACATTCCTTACTCACAGCTCTCATTGTCTTCCCTCTGCCTGTTTTAACTCTTTGCTACCTCATTTCGCAGGAAGCGCTCAAGACCAAGTTCCCTTATTTAAAGCTGTCATTGACTCATTACAAAACTTATTTTAAACTGGGTAATTTTGGAGAACAGTTCAAAACCGAGCTGCTACTCAGTGTATCTCACTTGTTACATGGTC
Organism: Oxylabes madagascariensis; assembly: GCA_013400675.1. Lineage (NCBI taxonomy): Eukaryota > Metazoa > Chordata > Aves > Passeriformes > Timaliidae > Oxylabes > Oxylabes madagascariensis. Next base: position 9,091 of record VYZR01014520.1, read on the forward strand.
TGTGAAAACACACTGTCACTTTGCCACCTCACTCCCCAGCACTCGTGGGGAGTTTCGAAAGTGCAGCTTCAAGGTTGGATCGGTTCTGAATTTCTGTTTAATTACAGGCCACCATAAAAGAGGGAAGAAACCTCTCCTACAGCTATTAACAACTACAGGCATCAAACTTGAGGAATGCAGGGTGTGAGGAGCAGCCTCCTGGTGACCACCCACAGCAGCAGCCTCCTTGTGCAGCACAATTAATAAAGAGAGGAAGCTGATGAGGAAAGGGAAGAGTGAGCAAGAGAAAGGACGAGTGGAATTCGATGTTCCGTTTCAACGAGTGATTTCTGGGAAGGCAAAACAAGGAATAAAAAAGAAGTCAAGGTTTCCCAGTTATTGTACGTGACCCTTCCACTTCCATTTTTATGATAAACGCTTTATAAAAACCTGCTTGTGGTCTGCTTTAACTTCTTTTTTCTTGTACCAAGTACCCTTAAACGCTGTTGATTAAACAAGCCAGCAGCCTTTTCAAGCAGGAACTTATCAGATAGGAGCTGTTAATTTAATCACGGGAGAGAGAGAGAGAGATCCGTTTTGAATCTGGCCATCTTAAACGCCGCTAATTAAGTGCGATTTCACTCATTAGTCGTGCCTAATCATTCCCTGTGAATGAAGTCAGTGTCGTGTCAGAACACAGCGCCGGCTTCTCCCGGGCGTGGCACGGACTTTTGTTCTGCTCAACCCCACGTGAAGATGTGGAAAAGCAACGCAGGGTTTTGAGAAAAGCTGGAGGGATGTGTGTGACAAAATTCGGGGGTTTAACCCCTTGCAGCCCTCGGGGAGCAGGAGGGGAGCTGGAGCTCCTGCCGCAACCCAAGGCAAGGCGGTTGCAGCTCAGTTTTAATGCAAACCCTCTCGAGTCCACGTTGACAAATTCTTTAACAAGCCCTGTGGTTACAGGGAAGCTGGTTTCAGTCTGAGTCACTCCTGTTCAAACAGTTTACTGGAAATGGAGGGGAGGGGGAATTTTCAGAGAAGTCATGTGATGGCCAGACAAACCACAACCAGTAAAGGTTCAGTGGAGGCAAAAACAGGTCCCGGCAACAACTGACAGCCAGTGTGCAGATGGCACTCAGTCATTTCCAAACCAGTCCTGCTGCATCTCGCATTTCCATGGATTTAACCCTTCTCCGAGCCTGTATTCCTCCCGAGGCACGACACAGCACGGAGAGTAAACAAACAGCGGTGGCTGATAGTAACGCGGGCAACTAGAAAATATTTTTACATGGAAATTTGGCTGCGGGTGAGGCAGCACAGAAGCAGAGCCCCGGCGTGTAAATCATTAGTTCTTAAAGAAATGCCACTTAATGAAGCCAAACACTCAGAGCCATTAAGGATTAGATATGCAAAGATATCAGTACTTTCCCCTCTTAGCAAGGAGTTCCAGGATCCAGCAGGGCCCACGCACTGTCGCAGAGTACCCTGAGGGAAGCTGGCATCAAAAGCCGCTTTTTCACTCCTCGGCTTGAAGTGTTTCAGCATGACAGAGAACCGAGAGAAAAAATTACCAACCGGCAACTATTAAAGTGGCAAAAGAGAGCCCGTGCTCGTGTGTGCGAGGACACAGAACTGCACCAAGTGTCCGTGACTGTGTCGTGACCAAAGTGCTGCCCCAGCACTGAGCCATGCATTCACTTCCCCTAATTGAGAGGCTGCACTGGAGATACTCCCTGTGGCTAAAAGGGGAGCTCTGATAAAACCCTCCTTCACTCTGGAATTCGCCTGGAAGAGAGCTAACAGCAGCTGCGATGCCGTTTGAAACGCTGGTGGGTTTTAAACGCTGCCTTTAAGGATGAACAAATCCCAGTTGAGCCGCTCTGGCTGGGGCGTGCTGGGCTCTGCCTTGTGGCAGATCCAGGGACAAAGAAAAGCCACCCCCTTCTGCAGGGCACGGCCACGAGGCTGCTCTGCCACTCCCTGCACAGAGAAGGACTCACGGGTGAGCACACAAAGGGACACAGGGGAAGGAGAAGTGAGTGTTCCTTTAAAATGAGCGGCTTTTTCTCAAGTGTGCTAATGGAAAGTACAGGACAGACACATGGGCTGCAGGTTAATGAGCTCTCTCAAAAGGCAGCACAAGGAGACAGGTCACTCAGATCCGAGATTCGGGACAGAAAACCCATCAATAGGCTCTTAAAAGTAAATGGCATTTTACTCTGTGTATCTCTGAATGGAGCACTAAACCTTTACGCTGTTTAATCCTCTTAGGTCCCTTTTCTGGCTGTTTTTTGTTGTGGCCAGCCAGGAGCATATTCCCCCTCCCAGCTCCTTCAGGCTGGATGCAGTAGCCACGCTCTATTCTCACCAGAAAAGATGCTCATCTGTTTCTCCAAATTACCATTGTTTTTGAGAAACAGCAGCAACGAGCTCTCTGGACAGCACACACGCAGCAAAAACGTCAAAGCAGCTGGCTCTGCCTCGTAGGCAAAGAGCAGCTCAGCTACTCTCCAAAATCCAACACCCATTCCCAAACCTTCCAAAAAAGCTGGATGCAGAGAGACCTTTATGCTGAAAAAATGCTCCTGTCACTTGACATCGAGCATTTGCAGCATCCCCAAGGCACAGGGCACTTGTCACAGCCCCCGTGTGAGGCTTCAGAGTGGGAGAAGGCTGATGGAGGTAATAGCAATTGTTAATGAGCAATTTAAAAATAGACATCACCACTGCTCATGAATACAAATTACAGGGCAAAGAGTGATAAGCAATGCTGGAGATTGGGATTTACAGAGGTCATAGGAAAGGCAGGCCCGTCTCCCACAGACATCCAGAGAAAACATGATTGAAGCCAAAGGCAAAAAGGAAGTCACATTAGCAAATGGAAAAAACTGAACTGTCAGTTTTATGAGCACAATACAATTTAATCGGATTGTCAAAGCCTCATGTTAAAAGAGTTTATAGAAACCAAACCACAAGTGGAGTTTGAAAGATTTTTTTTTTTTCCTGGCCATCCATCCACAAAACAACACGCTTCAATCCAAACTCAATTGCCAAGAAAATAAAATCAAAAGTACTGGTAAATATCAGCATCATTTTTTCTTCATTAATTCCACAAGGCCATTTGTTTACTCCAGGCAGTCAATACAGCTATAGTTTGGCCTGGCCTGACAAAACGCTCTCTAGCAAAAATTTTCTTCCCAAGAATCTCCCTGTGCCTTCTGGAAACCATCTCTGGCTGCTCCCACAACTGTACACACATATAATTTGCTGGGAGAGTTTCAGTAAACACAGATACTGAAGTCATGTATTGAACTGGTTTTGTTGTTGTTTTTTTTTACCACAACTTGATTTTCGTACAGTTAAGGGATTACTTTGCAAAGCAAAGATTGATGGGAGAGTAAAGAACAAAGTAGATTCTTTTTTTCCCCCTGCTGCATCTTTAAAAAAATAGAAGAATTTACTATTTATAATAGCAGAAAAACCCTTTGGAACCTTCTAGTAGGGGGAGGCTCTCGGGAAACACAGGGTTTACTGTTAGAATTACTAGATTGCATTCACTATTTCCAGACAAACCACTTTCATGGAAAAGCTTCATCCATTTTTTTGAAGGAGGGTAAAAAAAAAAGTATATATTTATCTCCAGAAAATACCCTGGCAGAGGAGTTTAAAGACATCAGTGTATGGTAAATAGCATCTGCTGGTTTTTAACAGCAGTCTCATGACCCATTTCAACTTAGTGGCAGACAAAACAGGATAAGAAGGAAAAATACCGAGGGAAAAATTCAGTGGCAAGCAGCACGAGGAAAAAATGTTTAATTTTGTCTAAAACACTATCAGGAACTTGTGACCAGGATGCAAACTCCTGACCTGAAGGAAAAATTATCCACAGCAGTACCTGACCGATGTGCAGCATCAATTGCAACTGTGCACTCTTTAACCCCTGGAGAAAATAAAAGACAAGAGCAACGAACAGGGACTTGGAGCAGTTTTGCTGCATTTCCACATCAGGAAAAATGTTTCCTCAGGCTGATGAATGGGTCACACACTGGTCCCTGAGGGTGTCAGTGGCAAGGCAGGCAAATGTCATCTGAAAGGGATGAGCTGAGGCTGAAAACCATCTCTGGCCCAGGGAGGCTTTAAATGCAGCCAGAACAACCAGGATTATGGAACAGCAGCTCCTCTACCCCTGTTTTCCCAGCCCAGTGTCTCCCAACCTTCATTGTGCTGTTCTTGGAACTCTAAATAATTGCAGTACTTGTAGCAAATACTTGGCTGCACTATTCTATCTGCTTCAACAAGCTGCATTCTTGTCCTCCCATCACCACAGGTATCACTCAGTGCAGGAGCTTTTTCCATCCCTGGGAAGTCTCTCTTGGGAACTCACACCAACTGATTTTTTTGGCCCCCTCTCGTTTAATTGGGATGGTTATTTACTCCCTCTTAGCTGCTCTGTGTTTTATTAATTCTGTTGTTTTGCACTCTGTCCTTACTTGTGCAGTCTCTGCGTGTTCCAGCATCTCCTCGAATTCCTGGTACTCCTCATCATCAGGTTCAGCACCCGAGAGCCGCGCTGCCCTCGCCATGAAATACGGGGGCAGCTCTCCAATGGCTGTACCAGCACCCTGGGAAAAGAACAACCCTGATTTATTTTCCTGTTTATTCCCAAACACAAAACACGTGACACGCACAAATCCCGCGGCCGTTCTCCGAGCTGACGAGAGCAGCTGTTTGGAGCAGTTTGCTTTCGTCCACCGGGCCAGGATTCCCATCGTTTCCAACGGAATGCTGTTCCCTTTCGAATCCCTGTTTCCCTGCCTTTTCCCTGTGCAGGGGAAAGCCTGGAGGGTTGCAGGGTCAAGCAGACACGACCTGTGCATCCCCACGGAGCGGCGCGTGGCCGGAGCCATGGGAGGCTGGAGCTGGTGGCCCTGCTGCCCCTGCTGTCCCCCACATCCCTGCTGTCCCACACATCCTGAGTCAGCACTGCTGTGTCTCACCCCACCACATGATGCCAGACACATTCCCCAGCATGTGACAGCCCTTGATCCCCAGGGGCCTCCAGAATAATCCGGGAGCTCCTCCCCGGTGCCGTCCCCGGAATTTGCTTTGCTTGTTCAGCCATGGGGCTCTGGGCAAGTGTTTGTTAGAAAACGGGCTCAGGTTTTACTACAGCAAGGGGAAAAAAGGTTAAGCCAAGCCTGAGCTCGAGTTTTCCCTCTCCTTCAGCTGGGAGAGCTGGAGCCAACCCCAGATGAAAGGACGGCTGCTTTCTCACCGCAGGAAAATTGTATTTGTTTTCTCAGGACATCAAATGACTCATTTCAGTCTTGTGGGTAAAGGCAGCTTTAGCTTAACCAAGAGAAAAAAGAGAGACAAGCTAAGATTGAACATATGGATAAACAGAGGCTAATGGAACAGGAACTCGGAATTAACTCAGGATGGTTTAAATTTAGGGCAGGTAAGAGACAATAGTTGGGCACTGCACGGGAATGTGCTCCCTGCAGATGGCTTTTCTCTCCCAGGGTCAGCAGTGAGTAACAAATGCTTTTCTCCTCCTTTGAAGCAACGTGAAAGCTTTTCAATTTCCTTTGTTCCTGCTCTATACACAGCTGCAAGCAAGAATTCCAGCTGCTGTGGATATTCCAAATCAACAGGTTGTGGTTTTAAATACCGCCGCAGTTACCCAAGCTGTTAAATTCTCAGTTTAAGCACCCAAAGTGCACGGCCTCAAATGTTTATGCCCTTGTTTTCCACAGAAGAAAAACTTGAAATGACTGCAACAAGCTGAACTTCATTAATCTGCATATTTCTGGCACGAGGGGAAGATAAGCCTGAAAACAGTAGCAACAACACTTCAGAAAAATTAACTTGAGGTTATGTTCTCAGGGTGATGCAAGAAGAAAAAGTCACATTGCTCCTCCAGGCTCTGCCAATTTGCTTTGGCTTCGTTCTGTGAGCTGAGGAAGAGGTTTGCATGTGTGTACTGGACATGAACTTTCTTTAAATTGGCTAAGTCACATGCTCATTATTACAAAACATTTCAGAAGTGCAACAAAAATCATATGATTTCATGTCTGCCGGAGATAGGTTCCTTAAGTGCATAAAAGCAAAAAAAAAAAAAAAAAAGGAAAAAAGGAGCAATTTAAGGGCTCCAAACCAGTAACTATTTAACTGCTTTTTGTAACATTAGATATTTTCACAATTTAACTCTGAATGCCAGTTTTACATGGGGATTCCTTGGACTCCCAACAAACTGGAAAGGCAAATGCTAATCAAAATTCTTTTACATTCAGAAAAGGAAACTGGGAAATGACTCCACTAGAAAGAGTCTTTTAAACAGATTTGATCCTGCTCAGGACACAGGCCGCCTGTTCTGCTAATCCCCGGCAATTAAACATTTTTATTCTTTCCCCTTATTTCTTGTAAAAAACCAAAAAGGCTGCAACACATTAAAAATATAGGGCACTATTGAATTCCTTGTCCCTGTGGGATGGGAGGCTGTGAAAACTGGCATTCACCTAAGAGATTGTTTCTGAGCCCTTCTGCAGGCCAGGGCTGCTGCAGCCAGCTTTTACAGGGATTGAAAAAAGCATCATTTTCATCCCACCCAATAATTCCTTGGGCACAGGGATGTTTAATCCTTGTTACACTCATTATCAGCAGGAATGGCCATCACTGACATGCTGGGGACTGGGAATGACTTTAATCTCTAGCTGAAGTTGGCTGCTGGTGGTTTTGTGACCCTTGTGCAGATAAATCCTCACATTTCACCCCACAGGACACTCAGCCTGGGCAGCTTTACAGTCACAGCTCTGCAAAGTCATCCTGGATGATTTAAAAAAGCAGCCTTTGCATTTTCTGGAAGTCACCATGATCTTTGCTAAGTGGACATTTAGTTCAAGAGTGACAGACTCCAAAATAACTCTCTTCCACAGCTTCCATAAGGAGCGAGCTGGAATTAGGACAAAAGAAACGCTCTGGAAGCAGCAGCAGCAATTGCCAACTTGATTTGGCTTACAGGAAATTAGCAAGCAATGTTTATGTACTCATGAAACATTCCAAGAAAGCATAACATTACATGAGACATCACTGGTAGACAGAGGATGCTCCCGAGGGAAAATCCAGAGACAGAGTTCAGAGCAAAGGTAGCTGACAGGGAATTTGAAGAAGGAGGGGGGGAAAAGGGTGAAAAAGTGGGATACAAATGTTCCTATCCCCTTGTCCTTTCCCTAATCTAATCCAAGGAACTCAGACCACGAAGGCACTGCTTGTTCTCCCTCATGGCTGCTCTGGAGGACACGAGATTCCACAGGCTGCAACTCTGCTCACTCGTTTCTAAACTTAATTCTCCTCATAGCTCGGTTTTTACATGCTGCAGATGAAGCAAGAGATGTTTACCCTCAGCTGCATTTTTATTTTGCAACCCTAGAAACGTGGCTGTAAATGCCATTTTTATTGCTTGTCTCTATTAAAACAGATTTCAGCAGAGGAAGAAAATAAAGAGAAATCTTTTATGTATTTATAGACTTTTAAGTATTTGTATGTTTACTGAGCATTCAGGCAAATCTGGCCTTTCATTAGGAGCGAAATTTAAGCTGTACTTTGCTTTTTGACAAGGCTCTGAGTCCACTTTCTCTGTTACTATTTTGATTTTAGTCTCTAAACTCACACAACCTGACTGGAATTTTTGTAACTAACACAACTGCTGCTGTTTAAAAAATTGTAGTGACCAGTTGCCTTATATATTAAAGAACACCAGGGCAGGCATCAGATACTGTTTTTAGAATTTTCTTTCTCTGCATTTGAGTTGGACAACCAAGAATTTAGTAATTAAATCATCAGCTAGGACAGGAAGTCAGCAGTAAAATAAAGTTAATTTGGCATGCAGTTCACAGCAGATGCATCTGTGTAAACTGCAATTCAAAATGATCTACATGTAATGAAAAAAACAGCCTGGCTGACTAAAATCCTCCAAAAATTAAAGTTCTACAAGAAGCTGAAGATAAAAAAAAAAAAAAGGAGGAAAACGGAAAGGAAGTTCCAATGACAGCGTTTCCTAAGACCCTGGTTCACTTAAACAGGAAAAGCAGGTCAGCTTTTAAGTGAAAAGTGGAAACAGGCAGAAAAACAGAACTAAAAGATGTAAAAATGTGGAAAATAGCGTTTTTAAATTTAATCTAATTTACTGCTGCAGCCCAGAACAAGCTGTGAGATGAGGGCCTGAGTCCTGCAGAGGAGGAACGGCAGCTTCACTCGTGTTACAGGCCCCAAATTTTTGGAATTATTTCTTGCTTAGACCTGAGAGCTGCCAGATCATCTGGGGTGCAGACACCCTTCCTAAAATTTACTTTTTACATCAACAGCCTTCAAGTTTTCTGCTGGCATTTAGCAAACAGCACTGCAGCTGATAAAAATATCGCAGGAATATTCTATTAAAAAGCATTAAAATGATCAGGGCTAAAAAGTTCACCCGGAAGGTAGATTTTCACATTACCCTGGGCAGTGTAACCCGTCATTATTTGGCTGATTGAGGAATTTTTGTCTATTGCTGGTCACAGAAATGAAATACACAAATGGAAACGGGAGGTTTTTTTTTTTTAAAACAAGCCTTACCCACATGCAGGCCTCCAGCCTGACTTTTGAGATGATTGCCCACAAGGAGATGGAGCCTTCAGTTGTCTCCTCATCAGGGCAGATGATTTGATCCGGGTAAGGAGGCTCAGGGAAATTCACAGAGTTACATTCATAGGCAGCAAGAGTGACTGAGGCTATGTGTGGACCCTGAGAAAAAAAAACAACCAAAACCACAAAGAAATTTCAATTGTATTTTATGTGAGTTAGAATAAAAATTAAAATTAGCCCCCCCGCACCGTTTGTCCCTAGGCTAAAACTTAGTGCTTCTCACTTTGGCCATTGGTAATGTTATTTATGTAAAATTCTTGTTTGTTGGAGTTTTTTTAAGACCATTTGAACGGCAATGTTGAGCTAATGTACTTTTAAAAAAATTAAATCTTTCTTTTGAGCCACTAAAATGTTTAGGGGCTTTCAGCTTTTGCCCTGCCACTTAGAAGGTTGCCAAGGAGAAATAAGAACTCTTACTTTTTTTTAAAGAACAGGTATTTTCAAATATTTTACAATGTTCCCCTTACGGTATTTATGACCTACAGCTTTATTAGAGGAAGTGTTTTCTCTACTGCTGCTTTTAGAGGATTAGGCATTTAAATTATATATTGATTTTTTTAAATGACTGGGTTTAATGACATCTTGCAGCAGACTTTCTTAACTACTGTATTTTTCTCCAACAGCCAGTTGTTTAATTTGTGTCTGTTTTTTCTGAGTAAACAAGAAAGTTACCTCACTGCTTTTTGCTAAAAAATGGTTTGAAATGTAATTCAGAACCTAAACATTATTTAAATATCATTTAACTGATTTAAATTTAGTCTCCATCTTACACTGAAAGATTTTTTTGGACAGACCTCCAAATAAAACGAGCATAAAAATCCATTCAAGAAATGAACTGCTACATAGTTTAAAAACCTGAAAGAATTGCAATTATTTTTAATACAAAAGAATTGAGAAGCAATTCAAACAATCTGAACACCAGACATTGTAGCTAAAAAACAATCACTTAACAAAGGTCATGGAAACACTGTCCAGGGAAGAGGGAGGGGAAAAAAAATAAAATTACTGCATTAAAGTGAGGTCTTTATGTAAAACCACAGATTTAAATAAATCTAAAAGTTTCATTAGGTGCAGAACAAATTCCACAAACCTTAACTTCTGCTATTCATTATTTGATGGGTTTTCACATCGTGCTGGGAAATATTGCCAGCAATTTTCTTCTATGTTTTTATCTGCAATCTTAATTTATTTTCATTTTATTAGAGCAATAAGGGAGTTGGATATACCCCCACCCCCCGAAAAAAAAAATCAAAGCTCGATTTTTTACAGAACAGAGGGAAAGTGGGACAGAGCTGAGCCCTGCCCTTCCCTGCACAGGGCTCCCAGAGCTCCCTTTGAAATGCGGGAGGCAGGGACACATCCAGCCCCCAAAAATCTTCATTTGCACATTAAAGGGTGAAATTCCCACACAAAAGGGGAAGCTCCATCACTCCTGGATTTGCTGGTGAGGTTCACTCACCGTTTCAGAGGACTGGACTGAGGCAATGACATCCACACTGTAATTTTTCAGTGGCAGTGAATTAAGAATGTTGAAATAAAATACCAGTTATATTTTCTGTATGGCAGCTGCAACTACTGTTGTCACATGCAAACAATTCAAAATAAACCCATTCTTCTGGCATGCAACTGGTATAGGACAAGCTGCTCTGATAGCAAGAAAATGCTTTTATTTATTCCTTGTTGCTTTACAGGAGACTCATTCCAAGTGCTTGGGTGTATTTTGGATTTGTATTTTGCAGAAATACAAAGCCTGTGAGATGATAAATGAGGCACAGTCTCTCTTGGGGAGAAGAAAAAGGTTCAATGAAATAAAACTGAAAAACAGGGGATCCAGAAATTGATACACAAGAGAGATTTTGATATGGAAGGGAGAACAAAGACTGGAAGAATGAACCAGTGAGTAATAATTTATATTATTAATATTCCTATAGGCCCTACTGGCAATAAACTTCTTGGTACCTGTAGCAAGATCATCTCCACAGCAGCTTCAGAGCTAAATAAATAACATTTCACTCATCAAGGGCAGATGCAAAGCGATTTGAAACTTCCCTAAAATTTTAAAGTACATTTATGGCAAACCTGGGAACCTCTTTCTCCACTCTGAAACTTGGAGAGTTTAATCCCATCCCCTGCTTGCCCCTCCCTAGGTCTGACAGGATACCTTGGGCCAAAAAAAAAGGTCTCAAGTCATCATCTTAAAATGAATGGTTTTCACCTGCAGAAATTTGCAGTGAAAGGCAGATTTGCACGGAGGAAATTCCCCCGTGCTGGAGTTGTAAATGACCATTCCCTGGGCTCCCTCAAGGCCCTGGCCAAGGCACTGAGATACTGTGGGAATCCAGAGGTGGGGCTTTCATTTCCACAAAATTTGGAATCCACACCACAGCACAGAGGAAGTACAGCCAGCTTATTTAGAATAGCAGAAGACAGATGTAATCGCTGCTATCAGTAGTGATAAGCAGCCCCCAGCCCTTGCAAGGCTTCAGCATCACCCAAGATTTCTTCCCAAAGTGTAAGCAAGGTGGTTAAAGCAGGTCCTAAAATCCCAGGGGAGCACACAAGGACAAAAAGCCCAACTGGAGATGCTGCAGGAGCCTCTCCCAGCAGAGCTGCCACCCTGGAAGGGGCTGAACAACCTCAAAACTCTCCTGTTGAGAGCCCTCCCAGTCTCAACCAATGTCTGCAAAAGGAAAAATTTCACAGGGAGTAGCCAATGGAAAAAAAAAAAAAAACAAAGGCATTTCACAAACCAGCTGTGAGTGGCCACCTGAAGGCCAGGCCAAGGGAACAGAACTCTCCCAGAGCAATGTAAACAATTCTATAATGGAAAAAAGTTGGAGTGGTGGAAGCCACAGAAGTCACACTGGAACTGGAATGAGGAATAGAGAGCAAATGGTTTGTTCAGAGTGATGAAGTGTGGGATGGAACTGGAGAGAGCTGAAGGCAAGCAGAGCAACCCTGTGTCCCCCTCCTGTGTCCGGGTGTCCTGTGGGGCACAGAGATGCTGTCCCAGGCTTGGCAGGCTCAGGAACAACCCCAACATCTGATTTTGGGGCTTCCCCACAGCCCTGGGCACCAAACAATGCTTGGCTGAACAGGCCCAGGGCTGGGAGGAGGAGCAGGAGGACTGGAGGGTTCATTTCTATTTAGTGATGGTTTGACTCTGAATGGAGCAGGGAACCAGTTTCAAACAGGCTCGAGGTGCCAGCTTTGGAAAACCCCTGACTCTACACCCAGGAGGATTCATTCTCATCCAGTTTTTCAATCCCCTTCACAAATAACATCTCCTCCACCCTCTCCTCCTCCTCCTGCATGGGGCAGCAGGAAATACTGAGTGTTTTGCCTCCCTGCAATGGTTCCGTTTGTTTCAGCACTTGGGGAAGTCCTCTCAGATGTTCCCCCTGGACTGTGACTGCAGCTCCACCTTTGAAAAGAACCAAAGTGCTTCAAACCCCATCACACCAAACACTAAATCCCGATTTCGATGTGCTCCTGTCCAACCCAGGAAAAGTCACCGAAACTCAAGGAATGTGAGATCCTGAACACCAACTGTCTTTCCCTCACCCTCTTCCAATGTTTTTTTTTCCTTTTAAGCTGCAGGAGGCACAAACAAAGGACAGCAGAGGAGAAACTGAGAAGCATTCTGCTGACTCGGGTGAGAAGCATTCGCTCGCCGCTGCTGACGACCAGAAGGAGCCTGTGGTCAGGCCGGAATGTGATGTGTTAGAAATATCTGTACAATTTGCAAATCAAACAAGACAAGATTTGCTCATCAAGATGAACTCAACATAAATCTATTTCTTAGCAACAGCAGTTCAGGGGAGTTTGGAAATCCCTGTCTGCACAACCTCGATGTCTCAGAGAAGGTAACCTCGAACTCTTGAACTCACGGGCCATCAAAGGAGTTTTATTCCAGTGATTGAAGGCACCCAAGTTGGAATGGCACAGAAATAGGTTATTTAAAGTGATGCATTATGAAATTTCTGGAAAATAAAAATCTTTTTATCTATAAATTACGCTTTGAAATCTTCCTGTGGAAGTAGAAAGAGACAGAAGCCACATGTAAAAAAAATCACAAGTTAAAATCCTTAAAAACATGCTGATCTGTATAATTCTTACAGCAGAAAGTCTTTACCATAAGGAAAAGTGACTGAATATCCAATTAAAAATGAATTGTATTTTCACATTATTAATCATTCTGATCACCTGGACTGGGAAGTCAATTAAAGCTCCAAACAAATCCTGTTTCAAGTGTTGGTCTCTCACATGCCCCTTCACAGAACGGCCAGGCTGCTCAAGTGATACAAGAACAACCACATCTAATTTTAACCTTTTATTTTGGGGGAAGATATAATTTTAGACTGGCTTTAATTTAGAAACATTTCTCAAAGAAAAGTGGTATGTCTGCCAGCAAGAAAAATATTACCCTGAACTCCTTGCTGAACTTAATGCACTAAAAATCTGTTTTCCTCCACGGATACCCTGCTTTTCACACTAGGTTCAAGACTCAGCCTTTGCACAGGGGGGAAACATGTCATAATGTATTTGATGGTGATAAATTGGAAAAACAAAAGCTTGCTTCTCATGGGAAACATCCTGAGAGTGGTGCCCCAGGCCACAGCTCATCCCATAGTTATCCACGAAGTCATTACACCTCTCCAGAAAGTCACACCACAGTTACAGCATCTTTTTTATCTCTGAGAGCGGTGGACAACTACCCACAGGGAGAACTGCTCTGTGATTAAGAGGGAGAAGCTTGGTCTGGAGGTGGCTGGTAAATATGTGCAGTTTGTCTGTCTGTCTGTGCTAGGAGATTAAAATGTCTCATGGTTTTATAACGTCTGGTATGTGGTGCTGGCTGGAAATCGAGGCTGGGGACGGAGGATCCTGTACCTAGAGCATCCTCAAGTGACACAAACATCCCCCAGGTGGTCAGGGCTGGCTTTAGAAGACCTCCACAACATTTCAAGCCGTGTATTAATGCTACACTCACGTGGTTGTGGTTAAGTTTCTATTCCCACTTCAGCCAAGCCTTGCCCCACAGAGCAGAGCTGATGGAAATTCTAAATGACTGGCTACAAACTCTGAATTTGACTAAACAGGGGCCTCTGAGAGAGCAGCACATGGCACCACTCCTGTGTGAAGGGTCACAGTGCTGCTTTAAGGGGTTACATGAAAAGAGATTTTTTTTAAGGCTGTGCCTACATTACTTTCTATAGGAACAGATAGACTCATGTCAGGGGGAGGCACAATTGGAAGAATTCAAGTTTATCGTCTGCTGCTGACAGAAAATCATTAACAAAACAACAAAATAATCTGTCAGTGTTCTCTCCTTGCCCTTCCCTAGCCATCCACTCATTTCTGAAGAATAAACCTCAGCGTCTATTCAAATTGCTACCAGCAGTGGTGATTGGCTTTAGAATCTCCAATTAGAGATCGCTCTGCACAATAATCGTTATTTTCAACCTGCTCCAGGAAGCAGGACGTGAAAGGTATAAAGTTCAGGCTGTGCATAAAAAAAAAACAAACAAACCCAAAAAAACCGTAGAAACTCCAAGGGAGCAAATGAGGAGAAAGCACAATGTGTCCCACCCGGCAGAGATCTGACAGAACAAACCTTGAGGAAGTGGAGAGCAGATAATCAAAACAGGGCGTCAGCTTCTAAAAGGTAAAGTCCATCAACCTTCAGGAGGAAGAAAAGGGTGCAGCCACTGTCCCATTAACCCCTCCATGGCCCCATTAACTCCTCCACAGCCCCATTAACTCCTCCATCACCCCAGGTCTGTTCTCGCACGGTCTGACCTAAGCCAGCAGTGCCAGCAATACTCTCTGTAGGTATCCACAGGCATCCCGCACAACAGGAGCACTCAGAGGAACCTAGAGTTCAAATGAACACTTTTCTCCTTGAAAACACCACTTTTCAGCTCCGATTTTTAAAATGCAAGCGAGCCACTGGAGGGTTTAAGGAACGCCCAGATTGCACAAATGATTTAGCAGCAATGTCCAGTTAATTCAGCACACCCTCCCAGTTCATTAGTGCATTATTAATATCAATACTGCAGTTTCAAGCAGAATAGAGCCCAGGTGTGCTGTAAGCAGGCATTTCTGGTGAGATAAATGCAAAAGTGATTTAAGAAAAATATTTTTAAAAAAATTTTAAAAAAATTTTTAAAAAGTTTTCTGTTGATTCACATATTCCAGGATATTTCAGTTCATCGTAGAAAGCTTAGGACAGCTGGAGGAAGTCGTTTTAAGACAGGAAAGAAACAAATGACAGAGTAAGAGACAAAAACCCTCACACAAACAGGCTCCATTTCAACTGATTTTAGAATTAATTTCTGCCTTCTGCACCCTCCACGTATTTTTCTTTCAACTATCTCAGCCATTCAATAGCAGTAATGTGAGCACAGGTATTAGACCGAAGCTTTTTTTATTTCCTTTGTTTTAGGCTTGCAGGTTGACGTGTGAACTGGAGAACAGCGAGGGCTGGAAATGAACACCTCACTTCACAAAAAGAATTCAGCGCTGGGAAGGGGAGCACTGCTGCACCTCCCACCTGGCTGAGGCAGCCCAGCCTTTGTTTCTCACTTTTTCCTTTACACACAGAACCATCATTTTCTGGGTTACTCACAAGAGTTTTGAATGATCCGTGTGGAAAGAGCAAAACCTCTCCTGAAGCTGATAATTACTATGAAAATACTCCTGTGTTAGTCATGAGGAAGTAAATGGAGAAAAAAAAAATGAGAATAAGTCGTGTGGGTTTCTAAATTATTCTGTCTACTTCATAAAAGTGGAGTAAGTCCTGTTTTGTGAGCTTCTCTTTTAAGAGGGACTTAAGTAATTGTGATCACAAGTCCTCTTACAAGCTCAGCTCCTGGAACAAGGGAACTAAAAGGAATTACGTTTGACTTTAAAAAGCTTTCAGTAGTCCTGACAGGAAACCGTTTATTTGTGTGGGTTTGTTTTTTTTTAAATTATTTACACCACCAACATCTTTTTTTTTTTTCCAAGATAATGGACTCATTATTGCACAAGTGTCTGGCTTTCAAATCTTCAAATTCTAACCTAAACCAGTTTGGGTAGGGCCAACACAGGGCCCATTTCAGCTGCAAACTGTGGCTGTTTGGGGAGGCCAGAATGTGAGCCCTGGGTGAGGGGAACCAATTCAGAATGAAAGTGAGATGCTGAGCCCTCAAAGGCAGACAAATCCAGCCCTGGCAATAAGGGCACTGCCTTTCTGACACACTTTTCTCTTTAAAGGCACATTTCTGCTCTTTATTTTTGCCGTGTCCTCTTCCACTGTAAGAACGCCTGACAAACTCACATATTCCAGGGCTGAAATATCCGGGCTGGACCTCGGCACAACCATTGCTATTGTACCTCACATTTCCTGTTTGTGCTCGTCCGGCCACCAGCACAAACCCCCTCAGCAGTTGCCCCCTCGGCTCCAGCAGCAGCAGCAGCAGCAAATAAAATCCACATTTAAGCAGCAAAAACACCAACAATGCAAACAGCCAGAGCTCTGCCCTGAGCTTTTGAGCGGTGAGGAATTCGGTGCCATTCATCCCTTCAGGGATTTCACATCCCCAGGGAGAGGGGGATGTTACCGCGCCCTCAACCACTGGTTTTAAGAACATTTTTTTTTTTTGGCCACATCTTTGACAATCCGTTTTTTAAGCTGAAGTGAAACCGAAGCATGAGGCAGGGCGTTGGGTGGGGATGGCTACAGCCTGTGATCCCAACCCAGCACTCCACCTACCGTCCCCAGCTCCGGAGCCCTCCAGCACCTCATTCATTCATTTTCATTTTCGGCAGCAAAGATCTTTCAGAGATGTGCAAACACCAAAAATTCCTCACGAGTTACCCTCAGCCATCCTCTGCTGGTAATGAGGTGATTCATGCTGTTCATATTTTAATCTACCACCAACAGAAAACATCTCAGGACCGAGGAAAAAGCCATGTACTGCTAAAACCAGTATTTGGAGTCATTAATCATAATAGTTTTATTTCCTACCGAACCACATCAGGATTACTATTTTTAAGGGTTGTTTTTAGAGAATTGTGAAAAACCTTTAATGGGCTTCAGGAAAATAAGCCAGTAGACTTGTTTTGAAAGTGTCAGAATGGAAAGCATTCTTGGAAGAGTGGCTTGCTTCCCTGCTCCTGCACTGAAGATCTGCTCTGTGCCAGCCCTTAGCTCCGTGCCAAGTGCAGCACGAGAATTGTTTCCCAAAAAGCCATGTCAGATTTTACATCCAGTGCTGGCAACAGCCAAGGAAGCAGCATTAAACCAGGAACTGACAAATCAGACAATGTTCAGGCCCTTTCTAACATCTAGAAAGCTCTCAAATCACAGGAACAGCAATTACAAACCCGGTATCAAACTGACACGCTCGACCTGCAGCAAGGATTGGTGACCAAAAAAATCCCACATCAGATGTGAACCAAAATGATCCTGAGGCAGCAGCACCCCTCCCACACTGAGGCTGCTTTAAATTCTACTTTTGACAAACTCTATCCAAGTGCTCTCTTCTCAGCTAACCCCGGGATCTCTCCTGGCACCGGAATGCAACTCCAAAAAGCAGCTGGTGAGGGATGCTCTGAAGGATCCAGACAAATGACAGTTTTCAACACTGGAAAAACAGCTAAAAGCAGGCCAGGGAAAGCAAACATCAGAGTCATTCCTATACTGCAGCCATTGCATAACCACTGCCACAGCCTGCCCGGTGCTTGGGGATGGCCATACCCAGTAAATGGATAATCCAGTGTATTTAACTGAGATGCACCTGTGTGACAGCTGCAGGAGCCTGAGCAGGTGCCTACATGCCATCAGTTCCTCCACGTGCCCTCAGTGGCACAGACAATGCTGCAAGTCCCAGCAGGGCTCAGCACCGCATGGGTGGGCCCAAGGGCATTGTTCTCCCAGCATGTAATTGCATTCCCAACAATCTCCCTGTACATACGGCTATAAAATGAGCAATTAATTAAAAGCAATTTGAAAGCACTTACTGGGTCTGTTCTCTATAGCCAGCAAATCCAGGCACTAAAGCAGGGGAGGATTTGTTTTGTAACTTTTCATGTCTTTGAGTCAGCAGAAGAATAAGTTTTACCATTATGAAGAAATATAATTAAAGTACATGAAAACATGAAAAGCAGATCAACGGTATGCAGAAGTTAATATTGAGAGCCCCACTTAACGTGTCATATTTCTACTTTTAGAGGGAACTGTTGTACAAATAGCAGAGGAAAATAGTTACAACTCCTCCCTTTGAGAGCTGGAGCTTCTAATTGCATTATTTCCAGATGGGTTAAATGCAGAACACCACTTTTTGTAAAAAGTTCACCCCTAAAAGCTGCAGCAGCAGCCTCATGTCAGTACTCCTTGTTCCCTCTCTCACTGACCAGATACCAAGCACTGTTTTACTACACTGATAACATATCCCATGTGCACCTTGCTGGTACAGCTGCAGTGATAAGAACATTACCAGCTCAGGTCCTTAAAACGCAAACACGGTTTGTGAGGGCCGGGAGCTGCTGTTTTTACACTCCCTCTGCCATCTAGTGGCAACAACCGCGTGGCTTCCACCGAGGTGTAAATCATGAGGTGCTCAGAGAGTGCCCAGAAGGTGTTAAATGACCTGAGCAGACCATGCTAATCACTAAATCTTGCTCAGGAGAGAAAAAAAGGGAAATAAATCCTGGCTTCTCGTTCTTCCTACACTCACTGCCTTCACGGAAACAGGAATATGCTTGTCTGCCTCATATATTTAAAGCAAACCATGTTTCTCCTGTAGTGTTACACTTTAGATGTTGATGATACATTTTTATTACATTTTACTCTATAACCAGCTTCTAATTACTCACTGTAATCTATTCAGTCTGTTTCCTCCTCCCAACAAAGTTATGCGAAGCCTTCCCTTTTATGTTCCAAATAAAAACCTTCCTTAACAATATTAAACTCAATTTCTTTTCCTGGGTGACACATCCCTGTAATCTTTGGAAGGCTGTTAACCTTCCGAACACATACCATTAAGTTATACTGATAAACCAACTGAGAAGTTGTATTTTCTATAAATTATTTCAGTGTCAGCTCAGGTCATGGCCTAAGCACCTCCACAAGGTTCACATATCCCACAGGATAATCAAAGTGATGTATTACGGAATTTAATTTTTCTACACTGAAGTAATTTAGAAGTTTGAGTTTTAAATATAGGGTAAAAGAAAGGTTTCACCTCCTTTAAGAAAAGAAGTGGTGCTGTCTTAGGAAGATTTCATGTGCCAAAATTATCTTGCAGTGGCCTGGGGGGGTCTGACAGTGCTCAAGGCACAAACTTGGTTTTGTTTAGCAGGAATTCCTTCCAGAGCTTTTAGGACAGAAGCTACACTCAGAGTAAATCTGAGGCTGCTCATCCCATGTCATTCCATCTCCCAGGCACTGCCTTGCTGGGGGGAAAGGCAGGAGTTTCTTGTAGTGTCTTCTGTGTTATTGTTAATGATTGAAGCAGCTCTGAAAGTAAACATCTGTAATTGTTCCAAATACAAGATGACATTTGTTGCACGAACTGGTTTTAATTATTTTGTGGCCATGAATCCTTTTCTTGAATCCAGGACAGTGGTTTCATAACCCAGGAACTAATCCAATGGCCAAAAGCAAAACACACCCAAACATTTCCCTTACTTTCATAGCTAAGTTGAGATAAACAACATCATGCAAATTTTCATATTTTATCTCCATAGAAAAACATTGTTCTTGCTATTATTTTCAAAGCAAAATTAATACAGACTGGACTTTAAACCAGCTGCTTGTTTGGGTGGCTTCAGTTAGAAAAATGACCATTTTGAGCCATTAAAAAATACTCTGAAAATTTTTAAATGGAAACACTTGAGCTACACACAGTGGAACACGCTTCATTTAAATGAGGAGATCAGAGGATAGAACTTGCAGATTTGGCTCATTGTTTCAAAGTGAGGATTAACCAACAGCAGGCCAATACCCACAGTTCAACAAACACAGAGCTTGCAAACTACAGAACATGATGATGCAGTGTAGAACATGGACAGCATTCACCAGAGCACCAACTTTAGATGTATTTAATGCTTAGAACTTAAAGAAAATTATTTATTCACCTCTTTTAAAATATGCAACAATGAAAGTACTCAATTCAGAAAGGACATGGTGTGGAAATATCCTTACCAAGTAGAGCAGAAAGGTGTGGAGACCTGTTCCAAGTCCAACAGAGGAGAGAATGCCCAGTCCTACCCAGTAGGCACACCAGAAGAACTTCTTCTCCATGTACCGTACATACTGAGCAAGGAAAGTCACAAAAAAAGAAAAAAATGTGTAAGTTATTAAATCTCCAAGGGAGAAAATTAAGCTACAAGCTAACACAAACATTTATCTGGATTATAACAGCTGAAATACACTCTTAAATACTTCTATTTCCAATTTATTACAGTAATAACACAGAGGAAACATTGCACTTTCAAAAGAAAAAAACCCCACATCTTGGAATCAGCAAATTTCCAAGATAGATGGAAATTCAGGTTCAATAGTGGGAGGTTGAAATCCAGAACAGGCCCACAAGGAGCAAGCCCCAGAAGTGTCAAGCAGAGCCCAGGCAGCTCAGGGAATTGACTGAACAGTTTAAATAAAGGAATAAAATCAGCTGCACTCCCAGTGAGTCTGTTGGACATTGCATCTTGGAGCAGTGAGGAGGTTTGTTACTTCTAAGAAAACATTAAAATGCTGGTTGTGTGCTGCACACAGAAATGAGGGGATATGGGAAAGTCACAGCAAATTCTGGACACTTTTACACCACCCATGGACCAACAGCACCAAGGTGAAGTTTACACCATTCCTACCCAGGCTCCAACATGCCAGGGCACAAAAACCTCCTGGAAATGCCAAGTGACACCTCCTTAACAGGAAGCTCCTGCCCTGGCTGTCAGCTGAGGGTGACACTGCCCTCAGCAGTCCCAGAGGATCAGGTTTCTTCCCAGCAGGCTCAAGAAAAGCTGGGAAGTCAGGACTTGGGCTCCAGGAGTGCAGATCCCTCAGGCAGGCAGTGGGAGGGATGGAAACAAGTTCTCTGGAATTGGGAACCTGCTCATTTCAGAGCTGTGACATCAATTGGAATTGGTTTTTAAAAGGGCTCTCTGCCCTCCAGGAGAATCTGAAACTCCAAGAGAAATGGGGAAAGGAAAGGTGCAGGCAGCACCATTGCTAAGCTTAAGCCGTGTCTTACACCTCCAGTGCTGCAAAAGCACCAGGCTTTGTGCTCACCAAAGCCCCACAAAGCCTTTAAACGACCATTTGAAAACAATAAGAAGCATCACAGAACCAAAAATAGAATCTGAACCATGAAAGGGTTTTCTATCTCTATAGGTGCCTGTCCCAGTGGGCAGGAGACCCTTCCACAGGAACACGAGAATCATTCCTTGGGAACCACGAAGCTCTGCCACGACTCAGGGTAACATTTCCCCTCAGGAGCTCCCACCACCGCTAAAAGCTTGCTGACAGCAGTTATGAAGGAGTGCTGCAGCACCCAAGGTGTGCTTTACTCAGATGAGACACCTCCAGATCCACCAGAACACATCAAATAGCACAGCTCATCCCTCCCCACCTCTGAAACATGCACGCCCAACAGAGCAGTCACGACTTGAGAAACAAAACCTTAGCGAGCAGTTCAAAAGACATTACAAATTCAGCATTACAAATTCATGGAGATCCCAGCACAATTCATTCAATTCCCAGCACAGGGAAGGCAGTGTGAGTCAGGGGAGCAGAGGTGGTACCTGTTGATGTGCTCCTTCGATGTAGTACAGGGCTGTGAGCACTGCCAGGGCCAGCAACACCAACACCAGGACCCCTCGCCGGCGCCACAACCTTAAAGACAAATGGCAAATTAGGGTTTTTCATCATTAAGCATGCATTTCAAAGTAACTCAGTTACCCCTGGGGACTGGGGCTGCCTGGATGTGCTCAGCAGGGACAATGGTGCAGTGTAAACCTCCCAAGAAAATATCAGGGGAGCCTTCACTCTTCAGGGAAAAATCTCTGCGTGGCTGTCAAGTGAGATCGAAGTTCAGCCACGCATATTTTATTTGGTTTTTAACAAAGAAAAACAAAGTAACTGTCTGAAAACAAACACAAGCTGAAAACAATTCAGCTTCTGGAGCCAAGAGTCAGACCCAGGCCCTGAGCAGCAGCTGTGGCCAAGCACAGAGCAAAGCAGGCCCTGCACTGGCCCTGGGCAAGGACGAGCTGGGTGGAATTCAGAAGTGCTGAGTTCCAACTGTGCTGCTGGGCAGAACCACAGTGACAGTCACAGCAACAAATCCTTACATTATTTTGTTTCCCCTTATCTATTAAAATTAATATCTTGTAACAGCTCTAAATGCAATACATATATTTTAGGTAACTCTGAAGCATTAGGTGAGTAAAGTGTTTTCCAAAGTAATTTGCTACCAAATAATTTTTGAGCATGTTTGGTTTTACCGTTTTTTTTTTTCTGCTTGATGTGTATGTGGCCACACACAGTAGATTAGCAAATACATTTATTATTTTCCAGAAAACACTATTATATAGTCACCTAATGATATATAAAAAAGCAAGTGCTAGCATCACTTAAAATTCCCAGACTATAACAGCAAACTATGAACATAACTTATCTATTTAGACAGAAAGACAGAAATGTGAGGCAGGAAAACAGTCACAAATATTTCATATTAAGCAAACTGAAAAGAGCACTCAAAACATTTTAAAATTAAAGTTAGTGCTGCTTACATTAGTATGACAATTGAATTTTCAAATAATTGTCATTCAAAACACAATTTATGCAATGGAACACAGGAGATCATTAAGAGTCAATCTGAGGTCTCAACTTAATAGCTTGTAATAGTCAGGGTTATTTTCTGTAAAGATTCTGTCAGGGGAGTGCCAGACAACTGAATGTGCTGCTCAGCAGAGGAGGCAAGTGCTATCTGTAACAGAACTGGATGTCTAGGAAGCCAAATAAGATTTGAGGTCTTAAAATAAATCCTCAAATGTTATTTCTGCTCAGTTTAAATAAACACTTGGAGATTGTCAGAAATTACAGATGTCAGACGCAGTAAAACGGTTCTCAGAGACAATTCCTAAGGGCAGTTGAAAGAATGAACATAACTAAATAAATAGGCTTGGGGGGATTGATTTTTGGGGGGCTGTGGGGTGTAAAAAGGAATTAAGACTACACTGCATAAACCTGGTATTTTTCATTCAAATAATTTCAAAATAAAATGGAAAACGGGAGTTTCTGTCAGTAAATCTGAACTGCCAGCACCTCCAGCCAAGCCCAGAGGGGGAGCGAGCACAACCCTGAGCTCAGCTCAGCCTGCAGAGGAGCAGCCCAACAGCTGGAGTCACCCAAGGTGACTTTAGATCCTCTCTCCTGACTGGGAAAAGCTTTGTAAACTCAGTCCCAAGCACAACAGAGCCCAGTCACCAACACAAGCATTGGATGGCTGCTGCTCTTGGCATTTTCATTGCAAATTGTACTCATGTTTTGGCAGCTTAAACCCTTGGGCCTTGTGCCTTAAGAACTGGCTCTGCATTTCAGCACCAGCAGGGAATGGCAGGACTGCTCCTCACAAATTCTCTCACTGGAATACAAGCTGGTTTTAGCCAGTGTGAAAGTAACACTCAGGGAAAGTGCTTTAATAAATCATTTCCTGCTGTAAAAGGGCCCACAGAAAAGCAAAGTCCTCTTTACAGCATCATAAACATCACTGCAAGCTCCACAGAACCCTGATCTCTGCCCTGGCTGGGCTGTTTGAAGATTACTCAGTGAAACCAACACCTGCATTTGAAGGTCAGTGCTTAACACTGCAACCAAAAGCACAACATCCCTTTGAGTAAGGAGCCCTAAACACTGTCCCACTCTTTCAAATTGGAATATTCAACTCTTCAGAAAAGCAGTTTGTCTGTTTGTCCCCCAAGCACCTTGCTGCACTTATGTAATTTAGGCAGAAGGTCTGAGAGCACGGCTACAAGTGTGGGATGTTCCAGCAGCCACCTTTACGGGACAAAAATACAGATGTTCTCTGAAAAAAAAACAGTTTTCAAGCTGTGAATCATCAGGGAAAGCGAGATGTCAGAATGACCTACTGAATCAGAGCATGGGTTTGCCCAGAACGCTTAGTAGAAGTTAAAGAAATTATCTTTACTTTATGGTCCATTCCTTCAAGTTTATTAGAGTTTCCAGGCAAAAATACTGCAAGGTAACAAGCGGTTTTTTCCACAGTACAATATTCAACCTCTCCTCTCGCTCCCTTCGCTTCCTCTCACTCAGCATCGAGGAATCTGCAAAGGAAAAGCAAAAAACAAAAAACTGTAAAAGCACAGGCTGGCAGGCCAGGTGCTATCCCACCCAAAAATACACTGGGTTTTTTTTTTTTTATCAGGAAGTTAATGCGAGCTCTCAGTTATCTTTCCTCCTGATCCCAAAGCATTTGCTGCCAGTGCCTCAGGAATGAGGTGACATCCAGGGAATGCAGTGGTTTGCTCCCCCTGGCACTCAGGGAAGCAGAGAGCCCCAGGCCTGGCACCTCCAGCAGGTGCAGGGCACTGCCCCAAAGCAGCAGCACCCCAGGTCAGATGTGACCTCAGCACCTGCTGCAGGGACATCTCCCTCTGAACTCCTGAGCTGCTTCTTTCCCAGCAGAGCTGTTCCCAGCCTCCCACTTCCAGCAGATGGAATTACACGTGCTCTTTATCCCCCTCAGCCACGGTGTAACTGGATAAGAGCGCCTGCCCTCCCAGCCAGCTTCTCCCAACCTCCTCCTTTGAAATGAACTGCTCTTGGAGCACAGCCCTGCCTGGGATGGAGCTCACACCCAGCCCAGGCCCTGCTCACAAAAAGGTGATCAAAGTGTAATTTTGAGCTCACAATAAAACCCCAAAACCAAGCTGGTTTTTTGGAGGAGAATGGCTTGTTCAAAGGTTGTCAAGCTAATGAGCAGTAATAATTTTTAGACTTTTTAAAGAAAAGGAATTTTGGAATAAGAGTTAAAAAATAATACCAGTAAACAGTGAAAAAATACACTTGTAACCAAAGAGACACCAAACTTGTTTAAGCATCACTTACTACACAGTCACAACACGTTTTCTATTTTGCATTGTAATAATATTCATAAATTTTAGATTTTTAAAAAGCTGTTGCATTTAAAATATTAATCTAATCTGATCTCCAGCATATTGTAACCCAAGATGTATCATTTTAGTCTTACTCCAGTAATTGAAACATTTTGCCTTATCAGATATTTACATAGAAATTGCAGATCTCATTAGTCACACAGCCCACTTAATTTTGTATTCCTTAGCTGTAAAATCAGTTGCTTAAGATGAACTAACAGAAATCCTGGCAAACATTGAAGAACAGCCACATTCCCTCAGAGTTACAGAATGATTTAAGTCTTTAAGGAAAAGGCTTTAATTTGTTCCATACATACAAACATGCAGTTAATCTTTTTTGTTTAATATGTGTAATAAAAATGTTTCAACCTCGTTTTTATGACCTTGTTTTTAGTAAAAGGTCATAAAACACAATGGTGTAAGACTGCACACAACTTGAGAAATCACTTGATTACAAAACTTAATTAAATATGGAACTGGCACATTCAAAGCTGACAGGAAACAGACAAAGATGATTATAATTTCCATGCTTCACTACGCAGCACGGATAATTCAGTGACACAAAAATCGTCATTAACTGTTTACAGGTTATTTTTCATGAGTTCTAAACATTGACCCCAGACTGCTTCAGACATACCAGTAGGAAAAACAGAGGAGAGGCAGGAGGTGAAGCAGTTAAAACTGTTTTTGTGGTAATTTATCACTGAAGCAAATAAATTATAGTGACATTGAATTTCAACAGAACAGCTAGAAATTGGGAGACTAATAACTGGATCTGTCCCAGAGTAAAACAGATTTTTATTACCAAGAACTTTCCAGTGCCAAAGGGTGGGGTTGTACAGCCTGATTTCCACAGCCACACATTTGCCAACAGAGTTTCATTTTTTTAGGTTTTTCTGTTGTTGTTGTAGCCCCTGTTGGTACCCAGCTTTGTGGGGCTTAAATGTATGCCAACCAAAGATCAAGAACGTTGAGAGGGGAAAAGAGTGTAAGAGAAATGTGAATGGAAATACACAGCATGAATCTATTCCACGGCTTTGAAATCCTAAATCCTCCAGGTTTAGAGCTGACTGAGGTTTCTAAGATTGATTCAGGCATCGAGGCCCTTTGCATGAAATGGACAAAAAGTCACAAAATCACAGAATCCCAGAATGGTTTGGGTTGGAAGGGGCCTTAAAACCCCTCTCATTCCAGCCCCTGGCAAGGGCAGAGGTGCCACTCACTGGGTCAGGTGGCTCCATCCAGCCTGGCCTCAACAGAAAACCAAAATCAATTCTTTTTCAATCCTTGCTGTTTTACACCCCAAACAGGCCAGCTGAGAACACAAAGTGATTTTCCACCTACCTGTGAAGTTCCCATTGTGCTGCTCTTTGCTCATTTTTATGCGTCTCTGGTCACAGTCTGTGCCATTCTCTGCCATTTCATAGATCAGTCACGTGTGGGGATCTAAGAGCAGAAAAAAAAACAAAAAAAGGACAAGGAATGTTTCTGGTTAGGAGGACTCCACAGTCAAAGGATGCAGACAAACACCCAGCAGCTCTTCAAATCCAACTCACACTCATCCTGCATTACACCATCAAACAGGAGAAAGTGATTCAATCCCCACAGTGACAAAGATTAAAACATTCCCACCTACATCATTCTAAATTTTTCACTCAAATGACAAAACTCCCTCACTTCTAACAGCTGAACAAAAGCTCATTGAACAAACCCCTTCCACGGCCCAGCCCACTGTTTGTGCTCCAGGAGCAGCAGAGCTTTACACAAACCTCACCTCCATCCTGAGATTGGTGCTTCAGGGGTGCTCCCCATCCTGGCACTAAAGCTTTGCAGGTTGTGACTGTGTCAAAACCTGAAAGATCAGCCCTCAGTGTGGTAACCAAGATACAGAG
This sequence comes from Oxylabes madagascariensis, assembly GCA_013400675.1. NCBI lineage: Eukaryota > Metazoa > Chordata > Aves > Passeriformes > Timaliidae > Oxylabes > Oxylabes madagascariensis. The sequence continues at coordinate 35,814 of VYZR01014520.1, forward strand.
CTGCCTCTCTTGCTTTGCACAGTCTTGAAGCACAAGAGGCAAACTCTTCAGAGGACAGGAGCTTTGTGATGGAAGCTGTGCTGACACTGTCCATACTCTCCGCTGGTTTAGCCTCTCTCTAGAGAGAGCAGCCCTAAAACAAAACCCCAAAAGAACAGATGTGGTTTTCCTTAGCACAAACCAGAGTGTTGCAAGAGCTGCCTTTTTTTTTTTTTTCTTGAAAAAAGAAACCCAAACCTGAACAGCTGACAATTCTTATGCAATCAAACACAAAGAGAGTAACCAGTCAGACTCCTTGTTTTAAAAACCCTCTCTTGAACATTAAAACAATTTCTGGAGTTTTATTTGGAAAAGGGAGTCCCACAAAGCTAAAGCATGTTATTTGCATTGTATTTATCCCTGTAAGCACACTTGATTTACAGTTTTTGATACTTTGCTTTTGTTGGAAAGAAAAGTGGTGCAATAATAAAATGACAGGTTACATAAAACTGTCCAGTGGAAGAAATTAAAGTTCTACAGAAAAAAATACTTCCCCATTGATTTATGTTCAGCTTAAGAGCCAAGCAGCAACTCAGGTTTGGTAAACAGGAGTGAGATCACCCCTTGGATTTAGACTGCACTTTCGTCAAAAATTTTGTCAAATTTTTAAATAAAATGTTCAAAGATTTCAGATGCTGTATTTGGCATTTCCAGGGTCCCACAAGTCACTTTTAGACAGGTGTTTTTCTAAACAAGTACAAGCCTTGTGCAGTACTTGCAATACAGATAAAATTCCTATCTAGAATCTAATTATTAAAGGTTTTAGTTAAAATCCAGTAGTCAAAAGCACTGAGGCCTCAGGAAGGAGTCCGTTCTCCAACACCTCCCCCTGACAAAAAATGTGCAGAAACAGAAATCTCTCTGGTTAAACAAGGCAAGAGAAACTCATCTCATGCATGTCACAGCTTTTATTACTGCAACATGAACCCCAGAATACCCAAAACACCTCAAAAATGAACAAAACACCTTTGCAAAAGCTGAGAAATGCTGAAAGGGCTCCGGAGTCAGCCAAGGACAAGAGGCCTGAGCTGCTGCAGTGGGAGCTCTACAGCATCACTCTGCAGTCACCTGCAACCCAGGGATTGCTCAAACCCCAGGGAAATCCGAACCTCTCCCTCTCCCCAGGCGAGTTCAGAGCAGCCTGACACTCTGGAGCTACCCCAGCCCTCAGCTGAGGAGAACAGGCCAGTTGCTGTGGCAATATCAGGATCAAATGCTCAGCCACCCCTAAATTCCATCAGGACAGGGGGACAGTGCAGTGTTTTGTTTCTGACTGCACTCAGTTGTGCTTATTTTTATATCTATTTAAATAAGTATTGATGAACATCTACAATGTAAGTTTATACACACACATACCCATGTATGTGCCACATGAATTTACACACACAGAGCTCAAATTGCAGAGGGCATTATTTAAATTACACACCCACACAGAGCAAGCCTGATGTTCACAGAAAGCTGCTTAGGAAGCAAAAGCCATCCAGAGCTGTTGAGCACACACAGCAACACTAAAAAAAAAAGTGTTCTGGCTTAGGGAACTTCTGTCACATTTTGTTGACTTAAATATAGCAAAGATTAGAACAAAAATGCGCAAATTTCAGTGGAAGCCACATGTTCCTCATTTTGAAATCCAGCTTTTTTCACATGTGCAAATGGAGCCTTCAGAATTAAAGCCTTGACTGGTTTGGTCTCTGGTCTCAGCTTAATTACACTCCAAGGAAGTTCACTGAGTGCAATGCCAGCTGCTCTCCATGTTTGATGCTAAAGCCTGGGCTGTGCACAACACTGAATTCCAGGGCAGTCCATAAAACTCCTGCATTTTTGGGGGTCTCAGGTGTGCTGCTCCCAAGGCATGAGAGCTTTTTTCTTTTTTTTTTTTCCAGGAGCTCAAGTGCCAGAGCCACTTTTACCCTGCCTGCTTGGAAAGGCACTAATCCAGGATTAGCTTTGCATAACACCACCTCAAGTACACAAGTCAACATTTGCACTGAAGCAGATAAATAATCCCCTTCCACGCTTCTGCAGGACAAATATTTGTCAAGAAGGTCTTAAAGTTGAACCATTCCGCAAGAAAGCTCTAAAAATTCCTATTTAAAAACACAGCTGGCTTGGAGATGGGATACCTATCACATGGCAAAGCTGAATGGGCTGCAAACCCTTCCTGGCTCCAGGAAAGAACCTCCCTGGTTTACCCAAGTCTAATTATACTTAAAGCATCTTACAGAGGGACTGGAGGATGCACATCCCCTCAGCTCAGCACCCTTGATCTGCTGTGCTGCTTGATGCCCATTAGAACCACTAGTCCTGCACTAATGCCTCCCCACAGGGATTAATTGGAGTGGGAGTCTGACCCAAAATGGAGTTATCCTTCATTGACTCACTCCACATTCTCAAGTCTACACCCAATCCATGACAGCTCACCACAGGAAATTAAATTCCATCTGCTACACAGAACTTCACTCCTGGCAGATGCTGGGAAAGACACAGAGCCCATCTCTAAAAATAAATTTGCCTGCTATATGGAGTACTTTGCAGCAAACATAAAAATAAACTATTTAAAAGAGCGAGGAAAACAACTGTGGCCAGTTTTTGTAGCAGGGTGGCTTAGATCATTTGTTAGAGCTGAGCTCACACAAGAACTGCTTTGTAGGGCTGGACAAAGGGCTCACAATACACCATTGAGCTTTAGTGCAACTGTAAACGTGAAGTATAAAAAGACAATTATTGCTAGTCAAAAATGCAAATTGGTCAACAAAAAGGGTTTATGGTGACTGTGACTGGCATTTCACAGCATAAGTGAGACAAAGCAAAACAAGCTATCAGAGCATGAGAACACAACAGAATTGGGCACTGCAGTATCTGCTCTCTGTAATCAAAGGAAAGGACAAAAGTATCTTCGCTGAAGCTCTGGGGAAGCTGTGGAAGCACCCAAGTGTTGGGTGCACTTATGCAAAGGGAGGCAGTTTTGGACAAGGCAGTTGGGTGTCTGCACCCTCATTTGGAGGAGCAGAATGTGGACTCATGTTCTGTACTGAGGATTTTTGGAGGACTCCTTTCCAGTGTGCTGGAACAACAAGGAAGCTGTTTTCATGATCTCATGGCTCTCCCAGACATTGTTTGAATCACTAATTCTTACCACTTCTTACTGAAAGAGCCCTGACTCTCACCTCCATCAGTTCCTGCTCACACAGCTCCCAGAACCAGAGTTAGGGTATTTTGTTGCTTCCCCCAGCCACCTCAGCACATCATTTCCAGTTATTTCTTGCATTTAAAGCCAGATGTTCCAATCCTGCTGCTTCTTTCTCCTCAACTTTTCTGATATTCCTTCTTCTTCTCCTACACCCCTGCTCTTCAGTTACAATAAGGAGAAAAAAGGATTAAAATCCAGCCTTTCCAGGTGGGTAAAGAATTACACTAATCTAGACAGTGCTGCACATCTGTGAGAGGGGGGTTTTTCAGTCTTCAAATGCTCTACAGAGAGATTAAGTTAACGATTCCCTGGCAAAGAAACAGCTTGGAGAGCACTTTCCCTCGAAAGCCAAAGACTGCCTGGCACAGGAACACATTCAGGTGAAGGATGGGATGGGTTTGGAAGTGAAACATTACATACCCCTTCCAGCTCCTCACAGTTATCCCCTCTCCACCACTTCTCCAGGATCTGAAGGCAGTGGAAGAGCCCAACCACGTCCTCAGCTCTGCAGCACTCGAGCCCAAAGCGACTCCTCTTGCAAAGCTGCTGCCCCTGCAGAGCAGAGAGAACACGGTTCATGTGACACTGGAGTGACACAGCCCCTCACTTGGAGGTTAATGACTTTCCTGGAGATGACAGAAAATAGAAAAAGTCACTGCTCGATTATTTTTCCAGTCCTTCGGCACTCCTGGGAAGCATTCAATTAAAATAAATGAGGCCACATCTGAACGATGCTCCGAATCTCCACAGATTCAGCTCTAATGGGTTATTTTGATATAAGTGCATTTATTCCCATACTAAAAATGTTTTCCTAACTAAAATAGTTTAATTCCTCAAAGGAGAAGTAATTCAGTTAAAGACCACAGGTTTCCATTTTGTGGGTTATGCCTCTGTACACCAGACCTATTTTCCAATTCCTACCCAAATAAATCATCTTAGAATTGAAAATTCCCATTTTTTTCCTAAAAGACTTTGGGATGCCTTTTAGGAAAGACTGTTGTAACATGAGCTTCAGGGATGCCATGCAACTTCTTTTTGAGTTAACTGAAAGTTCTGTCCCTGCCATTAAAGCCACATCTGTTCAACTGATCTTTTTGGTGTATTTTTTTCTGGTGAAACAGGGATGTTGATTACATCCAGCAGCAGAATCGGGTGCTATAATAAAGCAGTAGAGATGCTGTGCAATAAACAGATGAAAAGGTGAGATGCAGGGATAAGAGGATATGCAGAGAAGGCAGAGCACAGATGAAAAGGGATGAACACAAGGTCCTGACAAAGCCCAGAGTGGCTGAAAGCAGCTCCTGAGATAACAAATTCTGCTTTTCACAGGAACAGTCTCTAAGTGGAGCCAATTCAGATTTCACACTTGGCCATCCAGTGAGGACACACTGCCCAGACAAAGCTCACAGAGGCCAATTCTCAGCCCTGGGAGAAAGAAAAATATTCTTTTAATGAGCTCGAAATACCCTGAACGACTGCCTGCCTCACTAATAACATCTCCTGGTTCCCTCTGGTCCAAGCAGCACCAAAAGCAGCGAGGTTTGGTGGTTTTGGTGCTGACCCATGACTGTGTTTGAAGCTGGTACAAAAAGCTCAGTGTTGCAACAGCAACAAGGTTGTGCCCTTCGTCCTCAGGGAACAGCAAAGTCCACCCAGTTCACACTTGTCCACAAGGAGGAGAAGTTAAAGTTCCAACCTGCAGATAACTCTGTCTCCTACCACAATACATCAGGAATCACAGGGGGTTTTTTTTTGGTTTTAAACCCACAGTTTTTTTAAGAATGAAGGAA
>VYZR01014533.1:9232-21583 GCA_013400675.1 Oxylabes madagascariensis
ACAATACTGCTTCAGAAAAAATATGCTACCTTCCATCTTCTAAAAGAATTACTTGCTTAAAGCAATAACTACTTTGCCCTGTATTATTTAAAGTCACTCTTCTAATCTTTACTTATCAGTGTCCAAATGGGCTCAATACATGAGCCTCTCCCCTTCTGCTTCCCTAACAGTTGTGTCCATGTCTGGACACTGGGCATTATATTAACTACTTAGTCCAGTAGCCAAAAGATTCCATATGCTTGAACAGATGACTATCTCCATACTGTGATGGGATATTTAACTGTTTAGGTCTAATGCTGTAGTTCAAAGATTTGGTCCTAAATCTTACCTGATTTTCATAGGTGTATTTTCAGCTTAAATACATAAAATGTAAAATAAAATGCCACGTTGCATGTACTCTCGCACTTTTCCAGTTTAACAAATGGATTTTGGGAAAGAGATTTTTTTTTTTATTAAAGAGAGATGGTGAGGATGTGCATATAGTGTCCTTCTAGAAAGTAAAATTTATTAAAATGATAAGGCTGTTTTAGGCATGCCACTTTAACATACAGTGTGACCGTTCATCATAATATAGTTAATTTGGTTAACAGACAACTAATATGTGCGGACAAAAACATGCTTCAGATGTATATTGTATTTGTTTTACACATGGGTAGTTGTTACCAAATCAGAAATGGTAGTGCTAGAACACAGCCTGTTGGCAACCAAAATCTGATTCTATGAAACCACAAAATACTTTTATTTCTTCTACAGCTTGATTAGCAAATACATCAGCAATAAGAAATAAATGAAAAAAAAAAATACTGTTTCCCAAATTAAATTTTGAATAGGATACTTCCCTGAGCTTCCTACTCAGTCAGAATTTTAAAGATGTTTTTATGAATGTCTAAAAACCAAAATACTCATATCCTAAAACTATGTGGATAACCCAAAATACCTGTCATAAACTTATGACTCTTGATATTTATTTGGACAGTTGTTAAAATCTATGCCTCACATACAACAAAAAGCAACATGCAACATTGAAAAGCAAGTAAGAAAACTCAGTACAGAAAAATATCATGACTGTTTCATCTTCATAGTTTCTATTTTGCAGAGAAATTTGAAAGCCTCCTTAATCGTGATACAGAAACCACATGATGTTGGATCTCAACACAAATCTTCATGCAGCTACCTCATGAAATACTTTTGGAGGTTATTCAGTACTTTACACCAGTGAACTCTCAGAAGTTAGAGCTCTGAGGTACACAATCACTCTTAGTTAGTTCTTGTCATAGGAATAAAGATTTCAAACTGGAAGAAATTCAACAGCTATAGGAATTCACATCATATAATCCTATATTAGCAATGGATTCTAAAGCACTCCACTGCTTGACTTTGAGTTTAGCTGCTAAATCATGGAGTGTCAACACAAAAGCTTTGGATGTGAAAAGGTTTGTTTCTCAATTTTTCTAAACTGAAAGGTACTGTTACTTATGCACTTCGGTGAATTCAAAACATCAAAACATTAATATTGTAGAAAATTAATTTTTTAACATACTGGATGAAATAATGAAAATACCTTGCTAAACAGAACTTCAGACTCTGAGGACAGGTTCTGTAAGAAGACTTATTCATACTGACTTTTCATTAGTCAATTAATTTCCCTTGGTACGTGCTGACTAATGTGGTTGTTAGTCCTTACCAGTAATACCAGCTTTGAGTTCAAAACAAAGGACGTCTTTAACAAGTGCTACACTTTCCCCATTGAATATAATAATTGACTCAAAAAATTTTACTACTACTACTTAAGTGATAAAAAATTGGGAAGAACAGAATAGAATAGAATTAAAAACTTTATTTAGCATTTTGAGGGAAAGATGTTCTTGGATTTACCAATGATTTCTCGTAGTTAAAGAAAAAAATACAATGGGAAAATATTTTAAACTCTAATTTAGGACTTTTCTATTATGGACCAGTGACGTTAAAGTCCTTTCAGTCACACAATTGCACAATAATTATTTTTCTAAATTTAGGTATTTAAATGCACTGATTATCAAAATGCAGAAAAAGAATCCTGACTTACTTTTACAATATTCCTTAAACTTGGAAATTGTAAAAACAAATGAAATGCCTCTTCAACCTGCCCTCCTTGATCAATGCTAGATTTTAAAAATGGAAGTAATTTTCCCTTTTCAAATGTACCATATGATTTCTTAGGCATAATGCATTTTCAAGAAGCAGTAGGAAGACTTGAAAAATAACCTTCCATCAACTATTTTAATCACATTTGTAAGTAGCTCAATATTTATTACCTGACAGACAGTGTAAGATAAGAGTATGTTCAATCAGTAGAAAATATCAATCAAGTAAAACTTGTCACACATCACCTGAATAAAATTCATAATTGGATAAGTTTTTTATGTCATTTTCTTGAAACCCTCTTCCAGAATAATGCATTCCTATTTTTTTGGTTGAGAAAAGAGAATTTTCTTTTTTTCTTCATGCACTGTTTGCCCTGGAAGTTTCATCAATAAAACCCCCAAAAATCTGTGCACTTTAGTGGACTACAATTTCTTCCAATTATTCTGGAAAAACTTCACACAAGAGCCTTACAGAACATCATGAATTGTCCCATCAAGCTGGATTAATGAGCATTATCTTTGGATAAATGCAATTCCAAGTTATGAAATCTAAGACAACGCATTGCTGGAATAATGAAAGAGCCACATTGGTGCATGTGTATCACAGAGGGAAAAACATCAAGAACAAAATCACTGTTTAATGCTCTGTAATCACTGAAGAGGCAAACAAGACATGAGAATGTAGGGAAAGTGAACAAACAATAACAGCATTACTGCATTATATTACTGTAATAAGGTAAAGTGACTGTTTAGAAACAGATTAAGGAGGCAGCGTAAGAAAAATTACAAACCAGAATACAGAAAATATGGAATAGGGAGGATCATTTTAATGTCTCAGCAGCCAAAAAAATAGGGATAATATATGAAAAGTAAAGGCAAAATTAAACTTTCTGAAAAAGAAAGAAACCGGGTAGATTTAATTTGTGAACTCCCTGTCACAGTACAACATACAAAGTATTTGGCAAAATACATAAAAGAAAACATTTTAAAGATATATATATACATATATATATATGCATTATTCATGTATTTCATATAAAAAACAGAACTAGTTTGGGTTGAAAAGACATTGTTCCTGTCAAAAATCAGTACTGCCAATTGTTTTATTTCTTCTTCACTGGAGTAACTAGTACCGGAGACTGACAGAGAAAAAGTAAGATATGTCACTACCAAAAATCTACTTTTTCATGACAAAGCAGGTAAAGATGAAACTATTTTTTTGTATATGTCATCCAGACAAAACTTTGATTAAATGTGATTTTGAACTTACATGTCCTTCATGGAAATTACACATGTGAAGAATTTACTTGGAGAACCTCAATTAATTTAGTTAGGGGCCAAACTACAAATTGGGAAGTACAGGAACAGTAGCTCAGGGAAAAAATGGGGAATTTACTACATCTTCAGAAAAACAGTGTGAATTCTCTACTCTCTATGCCCTCAGCACACTGACTTGAAGATTTAACAGATAAAGCATATGCTAGAACTGATTGATCAAATTAAACACATATACACTTGGAAAAAAACCCCAATCCCTCTCTCTCACTGCTGGAAAGAGGAGGTATTTCCTTTACTTTTTGACTGCAGCAAGAGCCCTCAGCAACAGAATGGAGAGGAGCTGTGCAGTGAGAATGTGAGCAGCTGCTGTTATTATAAGGCAGGTCCGTCGGCGGCGCGAGCCGGCGCAAGCACATGTTCGGCTGCGCTCTCATCTTGCCAGCCTCACCAATTAAGCAGTGCCAGGGAGGCTGGACACATGCTCCCAGGGGCTCTTTAACAGGCTTCTTGGAGAGGGTAACAACAACACAGCAGGGCTCTGGGAACTCAGTAATGTGGGCTAGGAGGAACCCTCAGCAGCTTTGCTACTCCTAATGACAGCTCTCCACAGTGCGATACTTAAAGGATACACTAAGTTTCACAATTAAAAAAAAATGAAATTAATGCCCTTGTTCATTCAAGACAGCAAAGATTCTGTACATAATGTTCCTTTTTTAAAAATTCAGAATATTCTAGGACTTACTGTTAAAATTAAAAACTCAGTTATTTTTAAAATTAGGTATAATTTCAATCCTAACTCCCTGGAATTTATAAACACAAACCAATAATCAACTTCTCAAGTAAGTTTGAAGCAAACTTCGGTTTCTTTCTCAGAGACACTTCTGTACTTCTCTAAATTACAAATATACTTTTTATTGGCATGATATATAAAGAAGACTACAAAAGAAAGGGTTGTATGTCCCAATTATGGACAGACAATTCCAGTGTGTAAGAAGTAGGACAATAGTTTTACATTCACAAATTCTATTTCTTGCATCAAATTTGACTGTACCTCTTTCTGAAAGCAAACTGCCACCTAATATTTAAAAATAATAAGTAAGGAGATGGAGGTATGTACTGCAAGAGAAATATTCACACAATTTTGACTACAATGATAAAACTAGAAAATTGACCTTCTTTATTTTTGAAGGAGTAATTGCATTGGTATCTAAATAACACTTGCAGGTATTCAAAGACCTTTAACAAAATACAATACATGTGAGTCATGTACCTACCTAAGCCAGCATTTAATCTATTGATAAACTCACCTATTATGAAAAGATTTTGCATAATATGAGGTTTTATCCAGTACTTTTTTACTATAATCAAATCAAATATCAAAAATGATAGGTTCTCTGTTCATTGTGAATAATAATTTTGCTTTTGTCAGTTACAATACCACTCACAGAAGAAAAGACTATCTATATTTTTCCTTTGGCTAAAAAAGTTTATTTTCAGAAAACATATTTAAATCTCTGTATACTGTCAGGAACAATGCTGTTAATTGCTTCTGATTTTGCAGTTGGGAAGATGACTGATGCCATAACTGGTTTGCTCCTAGTCCCAATAAAAAGGGATATTAGACTTATAGAGCAAATCTGTACCTTTCAATTCCTGGCTTTAAAAACAAGATCAGATATCATCATAATGAGCATTTTAGATATCGACAGTGGACCGAAATCCTTGTATTGATACTCCAAAAAGCATTTTGAAAGCACTGGGGAAGTGCATAGAGATGTTGTAAAAATAATTGAAGAAGAGATTACTATAGGTATTCTCTTTGCTTTTCTACAGTTTCTGAAATTTTGACAGTTCTACAAAAAAGGAGTAAGACCCACATTTGGCATAACTGTTTCTAAAATAATTTTATACTTAGGTCTTTGTAGATTTTGCAGTATGACTCTCCCATAAAAGTATAAAGCATAAGATATAGTCATGTTTTAAGTTCACACTTGGAACAAAAATACTTCTAAATATGTCCAGAATTGCATTTGTTTTCTTATCATAAGCTTTAAACTTTTGCTAAGTGATGTGTCAGCTCTGATATCCAGCAGAAGCAGCATTCCTACCTGCATAAGGTGAGTAGGCACTGTGATGATGCAGGCTGACAATGATTTCCTGAGCAGGCCGCGGAGAACATAAAGAAATTTTGTCAGGCTATGAGGATCTCCAGGAGTATCACTGCAACAAACGTCATCACCCCACAATACAGAACCCAGACTCTGAATTCCTATCCGCAAAACATTCCTTTGTTTTTTCTGTTGGGGAAAAAAAAAAAATCGTTATTTTTTAAACTCTAGGAGGAATACAATTTCTAGAATGCATATCCACAATAATTGTGTGTTTTATGTAATCACAGTAATCTCAGTTGATCTTATAAAAATTGCAAATGGAATGGGATTTTTTTCACTGCTTAGATATCATGGATAAGCAAGTACAAATGTAACGGACACACAGAAATACTGAGAACTACTAATTTGTATTTTTTAACCAGCTAAATATAAGTATATTCTGACATAAAATCCAGTAACACTGGGACCTTTAATGTCCTTTCTCTCCTCCATCACTGTCTTAAAAAACATGTAGAAGAGTATTTTCTCCCAGTTCTAAGACAGTCTGCTGGAAGTGCCTGGGAGTAATCAGACACAACTTCTCCCTCTATTTTCACCTTTCCGCTGTGTCACTTTCATAACCTGACTATTCTGACTGTTTACTTCAGTTCCACTTTTTCTGCTCCTTCTAAGTGAACAAGGTCAGAGTCTTAGCTCACCAACACATGGGCCTGTCACTATCTTAGAAGTCTCCAAGAATCATTTACGTTCCTTTCAACTCCTTCCCACTAATAAAGGGAGTTGTAGCCACAGCTGTGGAAACACAGAGTCTGATGGGGACATCAGCAGATTGTCTCTTAAGGACCACACCTTGATATGAGAGTTTCTGGTCTGCTTTAGAGGCAATGGCTAAGATAAAGCTCCTTTTCTGAAGGGACAGATTATGAAGTCAAAGTTGCAAGGTAAAACATTATCTCTCATGATGACAACTCTCATTTCTATTTATTTGATGTGACCTTTCCTGGTGATCTCTGGAAAGGATTTTAGATATATTCGCTATCATTGGCTGAGAGAGAGACAAAAAGCTCCCTTGTTGAAAGACTTCCTGCACAAGGTGATCAAAGAAACATTTCTAGAGTTCAGGGTTCATACTTAAGGACCAGCTTTATTTATACACACACACACATATATATATGTNTACAGAAAAGTATTTTGATAAACTGTAGATACTAATTTCCAACAGCTGGAATAAACAGCAACTATCAAACTCAAAACATTGCACAGCTGCTCTGAAAATCCAGAGCAAGAGGCTCTGACAAGACAAGAGGCTCCTTTTCCAAATGCTTCCTTATCCATAAGGGGTAGACAGAGCCTGGGTTGTGAGACACACATGGCTCTGCATTTATCCACTTTTGTGTCTTACACAGGGAGTTGATCTGCCAATTCACTTTCAGTCTCTGAGGAAGCAATCCATGTTTCAACTCCGGCAGATTCTTTAGGCTCCAGCTTTGTAGGCTGTAGTTACAAAAAGCAAACTTTTTACACTACAGTATGAAGATCAAGACAACAGTACAGGATAATACAACACAATCTGACTTCTCTGTATGGTTTCCCCTCGGATCAGATGTTCAGTTTTAAAAAGAATAGCAAAAGAGAAGTTTTAGTCTAATATTCTTTAATTACTTCTGATCAGAGCAGATTCAGGCAATTCTTGACGTGCACTTAAGCAACAGGAAAAAAGCTAGGCATTTAGGAAAACTGTTTTATCCAGACATCATGGATATTAACCAGGCAGAGAAAGCATTACAGCACTTCAAAATTTCAACACAAACATACATAAAACTTACAGAAACTTTTTAAATAAGAAAAATATTTTTTCTTATGAAGAACATCCATAAGAACAACGTACAGAGGAAAAAACTGTTCTCTTACTGGAGAGAAGATGACAGATGCTTATTTCACAACATCAAATCATTACAGAAGTAAAAGATAAAGCTATTCAAACACCAGATAATATCAGATGTATTTATTTGGCCAATAATAGAACTTCTACCAGCATAATTCTGTCAGGCCTACACAGCCCTGACAGTTTATTCCAAAACTGAAATCTAAGAAAAGTATAAGTCTAATATTCTCCCACAACCAGTCTGCTGTAAAGAGTAGGATAACATATTCTTAGATATACTAGTAGATCTTTTATATTCACATTAGTCTGAAAGTTTGGATTTATTTTCTAAACTTTTTTTCATGTAATTTTTGTAACAGTGCTTGATTTGGCAGCAGAAATTCTGATTATGAAGAATTCAGAAAACCCAACTCCAAGCCAACAACAAAAAAAACCCCAACAAAAAGACCAAACCAAAACAAAAACATCCTAAACAACCCAACAATTACCCTGAAAGCCTCCGAAGCATACAAAATAAATGTTAAGGAAACAGTTGCCTATTAAAGCTCTGATGTCAAACAGGAAACCCCCAAGATACTCTGAAAAAGAGGTACTATTCTATATAACTTAATATTATGACCAATTTATGAAGGATTCCCACTTAATGATCAGCAGCAAAGAGTTACTGAGAGGTTTTAGAAAGGACGTAAACCCCATGCTTGTATTTGGGGCTTACAGGTAATTCAAACTCTGATTTTCCAATTAGACCTTGGCAAAGGTGTTCCAGCCAGTGGGCACAAATAAGTTGTTGTTTTGGTCAACTTTGACCAAACTTTTCTGCATCCTCATAATTCAAATGGGAATTATCGTCCTAAGGTCCACAAAGCCAAGCAGGACAGTAAAAAAAATTAACCTATGATGGCCACCTGCAGATGGTTCCATAAAACTAATGTTAACTGTACTAGGTCCTAGAGGTGCTTGACCATTGTATCAAAGGCCTACTAAACCTCTAATGGTGGTTTTCACTAATCTTCCTAATTGTGTCAAACCATCTCTCAGCTGAGGTGAGTCACATTCTGCTCAGTTTTCTTCACATCCCTCTTCCAATCAAGGAGTAAATCTAAGTATCATTGGCATATTGATGTGAAAATAGCCAAAATATCTGCAAGTTTTACCAGTTAGGTAGAGGATTATTTGGGGGTGGGGGGCATACATGCACAAACTTCTCAGAAGCTTTTATGATGATATATGGCAACTATACACAGGTCCAGAATACAGGCTGCTCCTTACTCTACAATCTTCACACCTACCCACTTAAACAGCACTTCAGAGGGCTCAGTAAGTAGAAGAGGATGTGAAATAGCAGAGAATTGCTCAGAGATTTGGCAAATAAAAGATCCAAGGTCTGTGCTGGGCCACTGCTACATTCAAGTCTGGACATATTTTTAAGAAGTGTGTATTATACAAGGCTTCAATATGTACAAAATTTAAGTGCACAAAGAAAGATGATCAAGGAGAAAGGTGGAATATTAAAAGAAAGTAATAGAAACTACTCCAGGAAATCATATGCCTTACCTCCCTTAAACAGAAAGAACTACATAGTGCTTGCTAATGGCTTTCTAGATCAATAAACTGGCCTGAAAAAGGACTTTTCTAACTTTTAAAGCTTCACTTTAGAAACTTACATGTATTATTTGGTGAGCATATACTGTTACACTCATCTCAGTTAAAGTTCTGGTTTTGTTTTATTGACACTTGTAAGACATTTTGAAACGATTGACAAAAAGTTGAGAAAAATAATGATCAGTGATGTTTAATTTTTCCTTACTTGTAAGCAAAAAACCACTCAAATGCTGCCTCTGAAAAATCTTTATTTTCTTTTATTTGTATGTATATATAAAGAAAAATAAGCAATGAGAGGCTAATGTCTCAGGCAGGAAGCTGTTGGCTGGCTGGAGGCTGGCAGGGTGTTTGTGTCACCCAGGGCTCTGAGGCAGGAGGAGCATCCCCATGTGGCACAGGAGGATGACACACATCCCTGTTGCCATGGTTACCGTGAGGAGAGGGGCCTGGCAGGGACCAGTGGCCTTCTCCAGGCTGGCACTGCCACCGAAGGGAAGGCAAAACCCTCTCAGACATCTCGGCAGAGACAGCGCTGAGCACAACCACCAACATTTACACACAAGTGCTCGGTGCAGGTAATGTTTCTAAACTGGCAGACAGGAAAACATCCTTTCCAGTATCATCTCCCCTGCAAAAATTGTTCCTAAGATGTTGGACTGGTACACAGTCTTCTATTAAATCATTTCAGGCTCTCCAGTGTCTATGCTAACTGACTTCTGCTGCAGTAACATTTCTATTGTACAGCAATAATTACCTTTCATTTAAGCATCAATATACACAATTTATTATATTATTTCCATCAGCTCCAAAGGACTGTCATGTTACTGAATATGACAAAGAGTAACTGATAGGGCACTGCTCAAATTTGAAAAGGTCTCTTAGCCTATGTTGCTACAATAAAATGTTTTTCATTACCCACATTATGTTTTATGAAGAGTACAGAGATTTTTGGGAGGCTGGTAAGCTGTTTGGATTTGTAAATTGAAATAGCATTCTTATTACTTTACTTCTCTTTCAATGCTCATCACATAAAAATACCACCATTTAATTAATTAATAAATTCACACCAGTTAAAACAACAATAAAAAAATCTGAAAGTTTAAGGGTAAATGTTTAACCTCAAGAATCTTGAACAGATTACGCTAAAGCAGTAATTTGAAAAACAAATATTGTTGGTGAAAATGTGTTTTGCTTATTCACCTTATATTTGGCCATCCATTTATTAGCTAATTGCACAGAAAAGGTATTTTACTAATGCTGTCTTACATTTCTTTCTCACATGGTCCTGCATATCTGTAACAGATAAAAACTCAAAAAAACCCTTTTAAAACATGAACAACGCTATTTATTTTGCTTGTTTACTTTAGCAATGCTTAGAAACAATTTGTTCCTTAATAATTTGTCCAAGACCTTGTGCCACCCTTGAAAAGCAAGAAAACAGTAGTTACAGGATTAAAGAGGAGTGTGACAGTCTTCAGTACCTGGGGATCAGAGCCATCAAAGCCTTCCTGGGAAATGATCCTCTGAATGGACTGAAGCAGCCTTGCATAACCGCTGTTCATATTCCTGTTGGTAAAAGAAATATTTTAGTAACACATTTTAATACTCTCCTATATGTCTCTAACAGTTGTATAAAAATAAATATAAGCAGATACAGCTTTCAGTGCAAGTGTCACACAGAAAAGAGGTGCCAGAGAGGAAAAAAAAAACCCAAACTCTTTGAATAAAGTGGACATTATAAGCAGTTGTGATTGCTTCATATCAACTAGTTCAGTGCTCAGACATTCAGTGAAAGTTAAAATCTCTAGGGATTAAGATAACTTTATTATGTCAGTCTCACTTACATCTAGAATGTATCAACTTAAGGTTGAAACCATTACATCCCAGTACTAATCTTCTGTAACAGACAAAGAACTACCCAGTTGTTATTCCAAGTATACCTAATAAATGCGCTGATGAACAGCTGACTCTCTATGAAAATTTTCATACATTTTCACTGCTTTATTTGCATGACAGCAAAATTGCGAGGTAGCATTTATTCTATGTACTGTTCAGAAAATATAACATTCATAAAAATGAACAAAAGCAAACTGATGGCTAAAAATGGTTTTAAGCAGACTTAAAACAAAATGAAAGTTCAGCAAATCATCTTGTCAGACTTAGAAGCTCTTTACTTTCAAAGAATATTTCAGGTACTCATTTTTAAAAGAGACACTGTTTTCTTAAATCCCATGGACCACGCTGGGTTGGGTGTCTGGGCCTGATGCAGGCTCCTCACTGCATCTTAAACCCTTCTATCTTTTCTGGCTTCAACGTTTTCTTCCGGTCTCACTAACTACTATCAAGGATTGAGGATTCAAACCTCCTGCTGTACTTCTTGGGGAAAAATGACAGGTTATTTTGAAAATTTTGCCTCTAAAATTATTCTCATTTGCTCCATAATTTATGTATGTCTGGTCTGGTAACAGCTCAGGTTGGAATGCACTTTGAAAGACCAACTGGCCCAAATATTAATGAAACTATTCCCATTACTTTACTAAGAGCCTCGACTGTTTTCCAAATGCATTTGACTGATTAATAAACCCAAATAAGCTTGCTTTCATCCCTTGGCACAGGGGAGAATTTGACTTTTTTGAGAAGTATGTAAATATTGCAATGATCTGTCTTTTGCCCCATTCCTTCAATTCAAAAACCTATGTTTCCTTTAAGAAAACAGTATCCACACAACCCCAAACCTCAAATATACTTGAGTTATAAACACCTATAATCAAAAAAGTCATGTGGTCCTAATAAATTTGAGTTTTGAAATAATCAATGCCAAAAAACATTAAGAGATGACCTTTCTCTGATACGAACACAAAGGAATGTTTCCAAATGAAATTCTATTTATTTTTGTTTCAGATTTAGTACCCTAGAAGGCTACTGATTAAATTGATGTACTTTAATAATTTAATACCCTTTATGAAATTCAGAGCTGAAAATTAACTGGCAATATATAATCTCAACATGATATTTCATGGGTAAAGTCTGCCTTGCTATACAAAAAAGGAGCACTTCAAATGGGGAAGTTCAGCTTCTGAAGTCCATCACTTTCCCAGTGTTTAGTTGCAAAAGGAATTGCTATTTAATCTTCTACCTACACTGCCTAGCAGCTGTCAGTTTACAGGATGAACTTTGGCCCCTCACAGTAGCCAAAATTCTGTCTCTGTGTCTTTGCATTGTTACAACAGATTTTTTTTTTTTTTGGCCAGAGAATATACTGCAATCAAAATATTTGCTGATTTCTGATTCATTACTAACTTGTTTTTAAAAGTTAGTGGATAAAAGAATAAAATAACCAAAGCACTAGCAG
>VYZR01014533.1:23110-34007 GCA_013400675.1 Oxylabes madagascariensis
TCTCTGTTTTTTTGCATTTTTACAACAGATTTTTTTTTTTTTTGGCCAGAGAATATACTGCAATCAAAATATTTGCTGATTTCTGATTCATTACTAACTTGTTTTTAAAAGTTAGTGGATAAAAGAATAAAATAACCAAAGCACTAGCAGGATTAAAGGGTTCCAAAATTAAAACAAAGAAATAAAATAGATCTTCAATTAATCTACCAGAATGAGATTTGCAGCAAAGAAAGAATTTTTAAAAATAATGTAATGTGTGTAGATTTTTTTAAAAATGTCAAAACAGGTACTCTTCTATCGCTTTTGAAAATATTCATGGTTTCCTTGAATTTGACCCATCTTATGTAAATAAGAATATGAAAAATATTGTAGGTACACTATTTATAAAACCAAGTTGCATTACCCTTCTGACAATGTTTGCCACAATATTTAAGGAAGGAAATAAGATATTTCTTATTTTCCAATTTCTAGTCTTTTTTTTTTGGTTTTGTTACTAAACACGATTTGATTTTGATAATGAGTTTAAACAAGTCCTTCTTTACTCTTTTTTTGCTTAGCACTTTAGTAATGGATAAAGCAGGAGCTGGCAAGAAGGTATCCTGGTTACAACAAAGGCTCTGACTTCTCTGCTGATAGTTTCCAAGCAGTTAACAAAGGTTAGCTTGTCAAGGGTATGACAAATAGTCTTGTTATGGAAAAGGAGACTCCATTAGGCAAGACAGTCAAAACTGTTTTATCTAAATTTATTGGTAAATCTAGACTCTAGATAAATTTATTCTTTTTCAAAAGCACATGTATTCTTAAGGTAAGATTTACAAGTATTACTGAAAAACTACAACTTAATTATTTTGGTTCCTTTGATTATCAAACCTTCTTGTTTGGTAATTGCCCTGAAGAACAAAACTGGAAGCAGAGGTAGAAAATAAGTGTTGCCTGCAATGCACAGAGTCACCAGAGAGGATATTCCTGCCTTCCGGCTAGGTACCAGGTCCAGCAGTGACCAGGACACCAGAATATCCTGGCAACAACCACTGGAGGACATTTGCTGTCAGCCACACACCCCTATAAACCTGGGCCCAGCATTAGCACCAGGACATAACTGCTCTTCCCCAACATAAAAATGAGGTGAGAAGGTTTATGTCTTCTTTTGGCATCAAACACCCAGGCCCATTTACTATTTCCTTTAGGATGACTGGCTTCGCAATCTGTCTTCAATTTATTTTTATTAAACTGACTGAAAGTCCCAAGTTCTGTCTCTTTATGTTGCAGTGGGAAAGAAAAGAGGGTGTGGGGGGAGAAGTGTTCTGAAGGTTTTATTCTGATTCTTATTANTCATGTCAAAAAATATTATGACAAAGGATTTTTCTTATTAAAAGATGCAGCATTGTTTTTCCAAGGATTGTAAAATATATGTTCAGTATACTCATGCTTCTGACAGGTGAGTATAAGCTGTATAAGAAAATGCAATGTATTACTTTTCTTGTATATTTTCTCCTATAAATGCATAATCTGCTGCTACATCCTGGGGTGATGAAATGAAAATAGAGCAAAGAATGGTTCTCCTTGCTCCCCACCTCTTCCCAAGGAAATGGAGGGTGGGGAAAGAGATGTTCCAAATTTCAAGGAGGAAAAGTAAAAGTTAAGGTCCTACAAAACTAAAAAGTAAAGGGTAAAGTAAGGCTGGTCAACAAGGTGAATTCTAGGTGCATCTAAACAAGTTATGGATTAAGTGCATTCTTTGAGGAACATTAATTACATACAAAAGTAGCAGGTCTCTATCAGGAAAAGAGAAATAAACCCCACCCAAACAGGACACCACTTCAGGAACATCTTGCTCACACCAATATGTATGATAAATTAATCTAAAATGTGCAATTAAAAAGAAACAAACCCTGAGCTTCTAAAATCTTTCTTTAGAGGGATGAGGTTGTCACTGCTCATAACCTTCATGTGGGATGTGTGCACTGGGGTACGTACACTTCCCATGATGAGTACCTGAGAGAAGGTGCCTCTTCAATGGCTATAGTTTCAGGACTAGAACAATTTATTTCAGCGTGAGCTCAAACCACGCCATGCTCTGCAACATTATAAATATTTAGAATGGAACATGTAAGATAAAATAACATGGAAACATTTCAAGAAGATGGAAAAGTTCGTTATTTCAGCTAATTCCTAATTTTTGCAACTTTTGGTACTATAAAGAAGCATCACGTCTCAACAAAAATATCATTCACTTATAGAAAACTGTATACTGGACAAAACTATTGGTTTCCACTTCCTCCTCAACCTCAGTATTAGTGACAAAAGCAAAACATTCTTGGATTTAAAAAACCCCACAACAAACCACTGCCTTTGGTCTGCACAAAATTTCATTCAGAAACATCTTTACTGAAACGCATCTTCCAAAGTATACACTTTAGAAAGTCATTAAATCTTCTACAAACATCTCATAATATAGAGCCTATTAATGTAAATGATTCCAATAATGAACTACCCCCTTTTTAAAAAATGCTTCCTTATTTTTGAAGGATTTGTCAGCTTCCACTGTTAATTTTCTGTCAATCTTCTTTTGATAAAATAAAAGAAAGAAAAAATTGAAAGAAAAAAATTTTAGATATTTTCTGAACTTTAATTTTTGTAATTTTTAAAAAATTTCCTTTTAGGCTGTCAGTACTTTTTTGAGGTACCATTAGCATGACGGATTACAGAGATTTTGCAATGCTAGACAGACAATGAGCATTATGTCAACAGGGATTTTTTGGGTATGGCTCTAACCATAGCCTGAGAACCATATGCTTAAGAAATTACTTACTTTAAGTGGAGACATTCTAACCAGCCATGGCTGTACTCCTCATTCAGTGTAACTCAGAGCAAGAGCCCAGGCACCCACAAAGACCTCCAGGAAATCCAAAATAAGATCTCATACAAATTGGTGATTTCAACTGGAAGGTGACTATCGTGTCACTACTTTCTTTAAAATCATTGTCTAGTTAACCAAGAGAAGAGAATGTTTTACTATTCTACGATATATTGAAGCTAGATTTAAAAGCCCAAACCATTCAACTGATTTTCCAAACAGTAGAGCCAGCAAAATAATATCCCTTCCCTCCTCTTTTTAGAAACCTTTTAAAATGAGATCATGCTGAGAGCACTGTGAGCTTGTTTTCATTCCTTGAGAAAAGAATGCTTCCTTCAGAATTTCATCACATGCAGTGATGAAAAAATGCAGTGCAATCTGCTTGGTTTCTGTAAAAGCATGAACTCATTGAGAGCAGTGAAATAACTGGCAACATTCATACATAGTATTGGATTGAATACATCATGACTAATGTGAATTAAAGAATCACAAATATAGGGATGAATAGGACCTCATTAAGTCTGACTGTTGTTTATTTAGCTTGTCCTTAGAAATTTTTAGTGATGAACATTCTACAATACTCCCAGCTTGTGTCTGCAAGGCAACTTCTTGTGTAAATCATTAGAAAAATATCTCCATATTTCCACCCTGTATTTCTACCACTACAATTTTTTCTAGCCCATGACTGCAGAAGACAAAGTTACATCCTCTATATGTTAGCTTTTAACTCTGTTTCGTTTTTTCCAAGAACTGCCTTTCTTCTTTCGAAGCTTTATATCAGGGACTGTAATTTCAAAAAATTCTTCCTTCCCATCTAATACAACCTTTGTAAAATAGGGAATCCAAAACCAACTATGTTTGTGCTCAGAAATGACAATAATCAAAGTTAGAAGACAAATGATCTACTGTAAAGAAAGAGACTTACACAACTCTGTGTTTCCCATAGATTTCTAAGAGTTTGCTATGCCCAGTGTGGTCTTTATTCCTCCCTGTCCCTTATCACATAATTTTTAGACTGCATGACAATGTTTAGAATGGTGGCTGGCTGTTACTTTGGTACCTGCCTTTACTCCCAACACCACAATTCCTTCATTTCCTCAGGAGAGGCTTCTTGAAGGAGACTCATATTGAGGCGGCAGGGAGAGGAAAAGGAGATAAGGCTTTCAAAATCCAGCTTGATTTGATCATGTTCCTCACCTCATCACTCTCTACTTTACCAATTTGCCAAGAAAATTACATAAATCTGATCTATCTGTTAGAATAAACTAAAAAAAGAATAGAACTCACATAGTAACAATTATGCTTTTTTATCAGGCTAGCACACAAGGACAATATCAGCATTAAACAAGGCTTATAAAATCAAATGCATAAAGTCCATTTCTTATACTATACTGATGAGTTAATTTGATTTTAATGTAAAATGAACTAATACTTGACAGCCATATAGTGAAATGAGTCACAACATTCACATTAGCTAGAGAAGAGAAAGTGAGTTAAATTGCTCAGTAACTGTAACACTTGCAACCTGTCAGATATTTTTGTGTTCATCCTCTATTGCTCTGCTACTAAAAATTAGAAATTATAATAATAACATATAAACAAAGTTGGTTCAAATATTTCCTCTAGAAAGAAGTTCTCTGCTTTGTCCTAAAAGTGAGAGGTTTTCTACACTATCACAAGAATTTGCTTCACAAAGCAGTGACATCTGATCATGTAACACAGAACATATTAGAGAGAGACTTGGCTTTGGCTTTGGCTTTGCTACAGCTCTAAGAAAGGTGGTTAGTACTGCACTTCTTTCATAAATCTTAGGTTTTATATGAGTGCACTGCAGTGGAAATCAATCCTAATGAATCCCACACTGCCTCCAGGAGCTGGCCCTATACAGTGGGATCTATACAGCTAGGTATTATATAAATTATATAAATTATACTATTATATAAATTCAGTGACTGGGCTGGACAAAGAAATTGCTGGCCTAGCCTTGATGTTTGACTTGACTTGAAATGTCTTCAAGAAGGATACAATGGATGTGTGTCTACAGGCTAATATGAGTCTTTGCCACCATCACTCATTTTCTCTTGGTCTTCCTTGATTCACTACTGACAGACATAAACATACTAAGTTATTCATTCCAAGAAGAGTTTGAATAGGAAATGTTTTGTAAGACATAATTAGTGATTGTAATTTTATTCACAGTATATTGTATTTTCCTTAGGTGAAGCTGTAGGATGTAAGAAGTAAAAGCACATAAACTAATCTGATCTAGCACTCTAAGCTATGTAGGTCAAGGATGGCCTGTCTCCTAAGCCCTACAAACTAAGACAATCCTTTTAAGACTGATAGCCACCTGACAAGCCCATCTCCAAGCTGCTGGGGCACGGTGCTCAGGGAGGATTCTCACACAGACAGGAACAGCTCTCCCCAGTCCCCACACTCAGCTGTCAGTAGGGCTGGGCTGAACACGCAGCTTTGGCCTAGGCTGTCCCAGTAATGTCTGCCTTAATTGTGACTGCCAACTTGCTCCCTCCTCCAGCTGGGAGCAGAGCTCTGAGCTGTCTCTGTNCTGGCCCTATACAGTGGGATCTATACAGCTAGGTATTATATAAATTATATAAATTATACTATTATATAAATTCAGTGACTGGGCTGGACAAAGAAATTGCTGGCCTAGCCTTGATGTTTGACTTGACTTGAAATGTCTTCAAGAAGGATACAATGGATGTGTGTCTACAGGCTAATATGAGTCTTTGCCACCATCACTCATTTTCTCTTGGTCTTCCTTGATTCACTACTGACAGACATAAACATACTAAGTTATTCATTCCAAGAAGAGTTTGAATAGGAAATGTTTTGTAAGACATAATTAGTGATTGTAATTTTATTCACAGTATATTGTATTTTCCTTAGGTGAAGCTGTAGGATGTAAGAAGTAAAAGCACATAAACTAATCTGATCTAGCACTCTAAGCTATGTAGGTCAAGGATGGCCTGTCTCCTAAGCCCTACAAACTAAGACAATCCTTTTAAGACTGATAGCCACCTGACAAGCCCATCTCCAAGCTGCTGGGGCACGGTGCTCAGGGAGGATTCTCACACAGACAGGAACAGCTCTCCCCAGTCCCCACACTCAGCTGTCAGTAGGGCTGGGCTGAACACGCAGCTTTGGCCTAGGCTGTCCCAGTAATGTCTGCCTTAATTGTGACTGCCAACTTGCTCCCTCCTCCAGCTGGGAGCAGAGCTCTGAGCTGTCTCTGTGCCCCTCCAGGCATGTGGCACTGAGTGGGACCCACAGCCGAACTGCTCCTGACCCCCTCCCTCACCACTGCATTTTTCATGGCAAGTGCAGACAAAAATATCCTTTCCTGCCAATAGGCATGCAAAATCCAAACACACAACAGAACCACGGTATCAAAACTTACCATGCGTTCATCTTAGGCTCAAAAGACAATTCCTCATGGAGGTAAAAACTATGCCATTTTACAGACTGACACAGTTCTGGAGACATTTTTTTAGAAACATCATAATAATGGCCAAACTTTGTAAATGTTGTTGGGCTGGCCTGTGGAAACAACAATACTGATTACAGTCTTAAACTATTATCTGTCAAAAGAAAGTAATTAACTAGCAATACACTTCAAACCTCTGTTTTTTTCCCATTCAGCCTAAATAAAAGCTTCAAGTAGAAAAACATTATAATATTTACTACTAAGTTTTCGTTCCCCTGTTGTCGTATTTGAATGCGAATTTTTCATACAGAGTTCAACCGGTACTATTCCAAGTTGCAGCACCAAAGTGCAGTCAGATAATTAAAAGAATGTATTTTTGCACATTCTAGACAGATAATCACAAATTTGCAAAGGCCAGATCTATGAAATGTGCATAACACGTGTTCTGCCTCTTGGATTTTTCAGTCTCTGACAATTATATGGTGCTACAGAAATATTTTCAGCTGACTTGGAAAATGTTTCCCTTTACTTATGAACAGTGAAAAAACCAAACCATTGCATCTTCATATTTTAATAGAAAAACAGGAAATAGTTTAAAACCATTTTTAATTCCTTGAAAATTGTATAAAAAGTAGGTTGAATATTACACACAAAAACTATGATTTGCCATAATGAAGATACATTTTCCTCAGATCTTAATTTTGGTATATAAAACACCATAAACCCAATTTAACATACATCTGGGCAGGAATTACACATTTTGAACATGATGTGCTACTAAATAGAGGAAATAAATGCATCTGTTTGTTCCATATTAATGGAATTCAGAGTAGAACCTGCAACATTATTTGAATTATACATGTAAAGTCACGCCCTCCCCCCCGATTGTTATAACATATAATATTCAGGTAGATAGTATTTTACCAAAAAATTATTAAACTGATAAGTTTAATTAGAATGATTTAATTTACAGTAAATATTTTGAAGTTATTTGACTAATACTTGTTAGACCTAGTCAGTTATCAGAGAATATCTACAGTAACAATAATGTAATACTTTTCCTAGAATAGCTAATGAACCTCAAACTTTTAATAAAAGAAATAAGTCATTTTTAATTTTAAAAACCCATGGAATTGCTTATAAATATCTAGTCATTAGAGGCAAACCAGTTTTACTAAAAAAAAAAAAGAAAAGCATGTTCTCTAAAGCAGTGTACCAATTTATTTATTGGTATCTGATTTCTGAAGTAGGCAGTTCCATAAAATATATCATTCTATCAAAATTTAAATATTTTTATTGTAAAATGTAACTTTATTCAAAGCAAGGGTTCTGAAAGCAATTTAAACAGGGGCTGTTCTTTGGCCTATAATCTATTCTTTATCCGGATTACAGATCAGAATGTTTTTACTGCAATCTCTGCCAGAGCTCATCTTTTTATTGTGTACTTCCAAGCCCCCTTAATGTTTTAGAAAGGCCTTGACTAACTGAACTTTGATCTGATGTCTTCATTGAGAAAAGCTCCAGGTTGCCCATTTCAGATGCAAATCCTTACTGAGGCCCAATAGAGTTTAGTAAAGACAGCAAAAAAGAAGAAACAAGAAGTTTCCAGGATCCTCTTTGAGAATCCTGAGGCACATTGGTGTCCTTAATCCACCCCGCTGCATGGATTAAGGCAGGTGATAACCTCTCTTGGTTCCAAAGAATGAGCACAGTGCCTACAAACTGGGTGGAGCCTGGGATTTGGTGCTAATAAACCTCCATAAAAGCAATAAAAGCTGGGTCCATGTCAGAGGGCCCTGAATAGGCCTCAGTGTCCCGCATTCCCAGGCTTAGCGGGAAGCTCGCGGAAAGCCTACCTGAATCAAGTAAGCATGAATAATCTGCCTTAGCAGAACGGCCACGCAGAGCGCTCAGCACTCACTGCCATCCCTCCCAAGTCTGAGCTGATAAATTCATTAGTGGACTGGAGGCTCAGGCCAGCTCTTTCCTGGATTCCTGTTTTGCACAAGGAGAAGTACGCTAAATTGTCAGCGAGCAGAGTGTGCTTTTATGCTACCGTCTGCTGTTAATGTTTCTAATTGCAATACTAATGTGCTAGAAATCTCAGATTTAGGATGAATCAAGGCAGAAAATTGATTTCATGCTGTGACAGTTTATATATTGCCCCAAGAACATAAGCAGTTCATTCAAAAAAAAAAAAAAAAAAACCAAAAAAAAACAAAACAAAAAAAACCACACTGTCTTACATTGCAAAACAGGCTCTCCATATACTCAAAAGTTTAAATTAAATTCGCCTCTGATACAAACGTAAGTAACAATCTGGCAAAGGCACATCAAGCATAACGGGGCCTTTCACTCTGACAGATTTCTTACAAATCTTCTCTTTTTTTCTGCTGCAAGGTATGTGCAATACGTAGAGAGAAACTGTGACAGCTGTGAAGAACACTAATAGAAATACCATGCATAAGATCAAAAACGAGGTACCTGGCTAGTCTAAACAGGGTCGAATGAATGGAAAGGGAATATCTGAACTACCAATCAAAATCTATTATTACTCAGAAACAGTAACCAAATTAATAACCAAAAATACCACAAAGACAACCTTTGCTCAGCATTCTTGCTCTGTATTTAGCCAGATAACAGATAGAAAAGTTTCTGCTATCATGTTTAGAGTTCTAGCTAAAAGCAAAGTTTTTTTTCTCTTTCACGGTTGAAACTATTTGACAGTAGTTTTTGAAAAATGCACTGGCATATTAATTCAATCAGTTTGGAAAATATGCCTTGAGATTTTATTCAACATTGGTTTTTACCAGCAAAGGAACATTGAAAGAAGGAATCACAACCGAAGTTGTTCATTAAATTATTGAACTAAATGTATTGTTATACGTAGCAAGGCAGAATCAGAGTTTTCCTCAATGGATTATAATCACCAATCCAATTAATATAGAACAGAGCCAAAATTTTATGATAACTGCAATACAAATTATCAAAAAATATCAATTTCAAACCAGTTTTTCACCAATTAAAATGTCCTGAGGAATTTTAAGTATAGATACTTTTATTTGTATGTTCTAATTTTTGAATGAATTTAATATACACATAAAAATATTGTACCTCAACTACTGAGAATGATCAAGATCCAATTCAAAAAGCAACAATAAGAAGGGAAACTCTCCCCAAAAGTCTGACCATCTTATTCTATCTTGCATAATCAATTTGCAATAAGCAGGGGCACGTACATCATGCATTTTCAAGAAATATTGCATTAGTAGAAGTGTTTACTGCTATGAAGGTAAAGAAGATGAGTGTACACCCAACTGAATTTTTAAATAAATTTCCTATTTTGTTAGACCATCAGAACACGATTTGTTAACAACATGAAATTGTTTTCATATCAATGTACAAGGAACTCTGCTAGATTTCAAAACAGAGAAATTATTTTGGGGATGGTTCAGAGTGGCACAGCAAGCTCCACAATAATAAAATTGATGAGATTACATGATTACCCTGGAGGCTGCTTGATTTGGCATGTCACCATATATAAGTCTTTTCTGACACAACTATATAGCCATGTCTGTGCAATTTCACAGAAAACCAAACACGCCAACCCTTGTAAGATCATTTTGTCACATTCCAATTATGTTTTTTAAGAATACAATTGAACTTACCAGGCAGGTATGACTACATCTAAACCAGAATTTATAAATGTAGACTAAAATGTATACACAAAACCAGGATTTTATTCTGGATAGTCAGAAATGCTGTAATTTTGGTAAAAGATTGATTGTGCCACTGGATTAAATTAGAAAGTCACCAGCCATGGGACTGGTAACATTATTCACAAAACACTAACAACTGTAAACTCTGAAAGACTGACCACTGAGCTTGTTTCTTACATTGTCCCTGCACAGTGATTAGTTTCCAGGGACAGTGAAGCTGATATAATCTCAAGTGCCTGCTTTAGTTGNTTAAATGAGTATAATGGGCAGCTGTAAAATCTGTAACAAAGTCTGATTAAAGCCACTCTTCTGAAAGACTGGCTCCTACTAATACTGAGCAGGAAAAATCCTATATCATTATTATTGGAAAAATGAATTATAGAAGTAAAAGAAGGAATGTAGAATGGAAATACCACATTTTATACCCTACTTCATCTTGAGTAGGACCCATATTCCTTTTTTTGTAATCTTTCTTTAAAGGTTGATCTCCTAAACTACTCCATTTCTGAGAGTGGACAAGTTCCCTGCATAGCAAATTTAAGCCTATTTTAACATAAGATCTTNATGGATAAGCAGGTCAACAGCTGGCTTCAGCACAGTACTTTCACTGCAGACATCTAGTAAGTCGTGTTGATTAAACCTACTTAAGAAATTTGTGTACAACTAAATTCGAGCCAAGTTTGTAAGCAAGCACATTATCCAAACTTTCATAAAATACTGCCTCAATTTAATAATACTCACTGAAAAATCTCATGAAACTTAAGTGATTTTTTTTTAATTTTAAAATTCTGTTGTCTGTATTGAGTAGCAGTAAACCCTCAAATTCCCCTTTTTTTGTATCACTAGTAATTAAAACATTCAGTGGTGTATAAT
>VYZR01014538.1:10035-27762 GCA_013400675.1 Oxylabes madagascariensis
AAGAGAGAGAGAAAGATGTTGGATACTGATGTTGTGTGTCTCTGATCCTGAAGTCCATGACTGTTAAATCCTTACAATCCTGAGGCTGAAATTTCAACTCAGTAACTGAAGGACAGTAAATTCATGCTTTAGTTTTTACTTTCTACTCAGGAATGTTCCGTTTTTAACTTTGTTTATTAAATCTTAAAATGTGATGCAATAAATTACTAGTTTAGGAAAGCTGAAGGGGGAGCTCACATGTACCTTTCTTCATCATTTGCTCTTTGTTCTTCCATGCACTAAAGGAGGTTAGAAAAAGAAGCCATTTTTCATACTCCTTGCTTGGAGAAGTCTCTGCACCCACAACTGCTATTAATCTATTAATTAACCACTTTGATCACAACTTGAAAAAGCCTGAGTGCTGGAAGTTTCACTTTAGAGATGAATTTTTCTGGTTTCCATGCCCTTTTTATTTTCTCAGCTTACTATCCAAACAATTCCTAATTCTGAAGTGTTAAGTGCTTTTTGAACACAGTGTAAAAAAAAAAGTGAGAATTTAGCCACCTTTTTCATCAGAATAACGCTTTTTGTCTGGAAGAACTGACACATCTTAGTGCTTGCTACCTTGTGTTTCCTGAGGGTTGTCAATAATCTAAACATGTTTTGTGCACCAAAATGCACTAGGGGGGCCAGGTATTAAAAGAAAATTCATGTTGTGCTGCCATGTTCCTTGGAGTATTTGTACTGAACATTATCTGTGGCTAAAAATGAGTGGAGTGGTTTATCTTCTGTGCTGCTGTCTGGTGAGGTGTTAAGACTTTATCATCCTGGACTGTTAGTATTTATAAACTCTACAGAGTGTAGCTGTTAAGAGAGCACAGTAAGTCAACTGTTTATGGAAACAGGGAGGAGGAAATCACATGAAATCTTTAAAAGAAAAGGAGGAGGGAGACTTTATTTTCCTGATATCACTCACCCATGCAGGAGACTGACTTAAGTAATTGGCGGGGGGGATAATTGTATCTTCACAGCTGAAGACTTCCCTTTCCATGCTCCAAAGAAGCTTTGACCACTTGAACAGGACACAGAGCAGCAAGACTGAGAGTTAATAGCCACGCCAGCTTTTCATTCAAGACGTTGGAAGAACAGATGCGTGTGTGAGGACTTGTGGGGTAGGGATTGTAACTGTCTCCTCTGGACTCTTTATTGTTTAGCTCAAAAGCAGCACAGAATAAAGGTTTGTGGAAGAAGTAAGTCGGGTTCTGCATTGCCATAGCTTGGCAGTCTTGTCTCTCCTGCCAGCCTTCTACCCTGGGGAGTCTCAATTCCAAACAGTGCAGAGCTTTTGGATCCAGCCCATGGTGAGTGAGCGAGGGCAGTTCTACTGCTGGTGAACGGATCTGAATGTTTCAGACGGGGAAAAACACCCTCAGCAGAGAAGTGGGCTTGTCTTGTATGAAATTGCAGCTTTTTACATCAACATAGAAAATGACCATCAGTGAAGAGTGTTTTGAAGAAAAAAAGAATGTTAGTGGATTCGCAGCCACAGGATCTTCATAGGCTTTTTTTAGCCATGGGGACCTTGTGAAACAAGTCACCATCTGAAGGATGAATATGCCTAAGATTAATTAACAGGAAAGGGTTTGGTATCTCTTGCATACTGCAAGCTTTGGCAGGCTGCCTTCTGCCATATGTTTCCAGCTCTCCCAGAGAAATTTCAGCCCTCGGTGTTTTCCCTCCGTCAAGGGCTGTGCTTCAGCGTGGTGTGCCCACTGATGATGAAACACCTTTCATGCGTTTCAAGCGTTTTCTAAGCAGGTTGAGGGAAAGAAGATGAATACAGAAAGAAAATCCAAGAAAACGCAGGTGCTCCCTCCCTCGAGGCTGGGGCGCGTTTGGAGGGCAGCGCCGGCTCGGGCGGCGCTCAGCCCGTCGGGCAGCGGTGCAAACACAGGGTGTGTGGGGTAGGGAGGGGGTGCAGGGTGGGTTAGAGGTGTGCGGGGGAAGCTTTTCCCGGCCGCGTGTCCGGCGCCGGGGGCCGGGGCGGGGGCGGCCGGGCCCCGCGGCCAACACCTGTTGCGCTGCCCCTTTAAGGCAGGTGCCCCCGCGTGACGCGGCGCCGCCCCCCGCGCGCCCATTGGCGCGCGCCGCCGTCAGGTGGACGGTCCGGGCGGGGGCGCCGCCCCCCNGCCCGTCTTCCTCCACGTTGCCGCCCTGCACTTCCTGCTGGGGCTCATCATCCTGACGTCCCTGCCCGTCGTGGTGCTGTGGTATTACTACCTCACCCACCGGAGGAAGGAACGGACTCTCTTCTTCTTGAGCCTGGGGCTCTTCTCCTTGGGATATATGTACTACGTGTTTCTCCGGGAAGTGGTTCCCCGGGGCCACGTGGAGTATTCCCAAGTGGTCGCTCTCACGTGCGGGTTAATTCTTATGCTTGCAGCCCTGTCCCGAGCCAAGAAGGACCCTGGCTACCTTCCCATCCCAGCAGGCAACGAGAAGCCATCGCACCAGGGTTTGCCCAACAAGAGTGTTAGAGGGAGCTCCAGCGGGCTCCACGGCATCTCAGGTGCTGCCAGCAGTCGTGCTGTGAATGGGGAGGCTAAAGGTTATTGCAGGATGTCAGCTGAGCAGCCAGAAGGTGTGAAAAAGGACTGGTGCACTAAATGCCAGCTGGTCAGGCCAGCCCGAGCAGGGCACTGCCGGCTCTGTGGGAGGTGTGTGAGGAGACTGGACCATCACTGTGTCTGGTAGGTTTTGCACTGCTGAGGCTCCCTGTGTTTGCTCTCTGAGTTCCCTCCTTTATAAAGTAAGCTTCTTTTTTTTACAGTCCCTGGCAAATAGTTGTTTTTGCTATGTGGAAGACCTCATGATTCTAAGTGGGTTGACCTGATAGCTGAAAGCTTCTACAGCGTACTTCAGAAATGCCTTTACTTCTCTACTGTTTCTCATCAGTTTGGGGTTGCTTTTGATGTGGGTTTTGTTGGATTTTTTTTTTTTCTTTAGACTTGGTTTGTGGAGCACTAGCAATCCTGCAGTTAATTTGCATTAGTGCTCTCCTGCGGCGAGGGAACCCAAAGCTGCCTTTTGGGTGTGCATGTGGTGCTGGAACCAAGGGGCAGTAGGGTATGTGGCTCAGCAAAGGATACTACCCTTGCTAAAAATTTGAGGCAAATAGTCTGCTGCTGTTACCCTACAGGTCTAATGTCTTGTGCTTGTAACTTTTCTATATAAAGTTATAAATCTTCTTTCAACATTTTTCAAAGTTCTTAGCCTGTGTCAACTGGAAGCACCTTGGAAATCAGGTTCTCTGACAGTTGGGGGAGGGAGAAGAAATAGAAGACCGTTTCTTTTCTTTTCCTAAGCAAAGTAATCTCTTCTTTCCTTTTGGAGGATTAACAGCTGTGTAGGGGAGCAGAACCATCAAGCTTTCATCCTTGCACTCTCCTTCTTCATGCTCACCTCTGTGTATGGGATTACCTTGACCCTGCACACCATCTGTAGGGGCCGAACTCCGTTTGTGGCATTGCTCTACTGCCCCGGGGCCTATTCTGACTACAGGTGAGATGTCTGTTTGGGAGAGAGCTGGGGTGGGAGCAGGTTTGCTCTGGCAGCTTAGCTCCTGTTCCTCGTTCTGCTGGCTGTCAGACCTGAACACAAAGCACTCCTTAACAAACTCTGGAAAGCAAAGATGTGTCTCTGCGTTCGCCAAGGTGGGCAGCCTGACACTTGGAGGGAGCTTGCTATTTATTTGGCAAAAAGCAGAAGGAGCTCGGATTTGAAGTATTTGTTGTGTTATGTATAGATGTACTTTCAAATATGTATGCCCCCCCCAGTGCAGGTAATGATCTGACAGCCTGGAATCCACATGCTCGCTGTCCCTCTCATTCCTCACTGTTTATCTAGTGACTGTCCTCCAAGTTACCTGCTTAGAACATGCCCTGTCTGGCAGGGAAGGTGCTGGCAGCTGTTGGACGTGAGTTCAGAGATCAGCACTACCACAGATGGGCAGAGTACTGCTAGTACATGAGTGACCCTTCCTTCCTCTACTCCATCTCCTGACCTGTTGAGTGAGAGCATCCTGGGGTCCTTAAATAAGGCCCGAGCACCATTACAACAGGAAGAGTAAAGAGCTAGGTTGTGTGACAGCAATGTGCAAGAGTAGCTCTGGTAGCAGTAAAAGCTCTCATTAAGTAAGCCCTGAAGCTTTAATTTTGAGAAAGCCTTTAAGGATTATCTGATGAAAGCAGCAAAGTGAGATCACTGTGGCAGATGTAGACAGGGATTTGAAAGGATAGTGATTACCAGTACTAAATGGCTTCCTTCCCATCTTTTTCCCTGCTGTCAGCTCTGCTCTGTCATTCACCTGTGTATGGTACTGTGCCATTGTAACAGCTGGCATGGGATACATCCTCCTTATCCAGCTGTTGAACATCAGCTACAACGTGACTGAGAGGGAAGCTCGGCTGGCTCTGCGGGACAACACCGGGCGCAGACTGCTGGGCGGGTTAGTGATAGACACTGGCCAGTACAACAGGGGACTCCTGTGCAACTGGGGCCACTTCCTGAGCCTGGGCTCTTCTCCTCCACAGCGCTCTGCCGAGGACATCGTGTGACACCCCTCTTTCTGCAGACGGCGTTGTGTCGTGGCTCACTGACTTTGTTTAGTAGGGGAGCAGCCCCTCCCACCAGGACTCCTTCCTCGTGGTCACTGTGTGGGCCGTCCCCTCGCTGACAACACCAGATATTTTCCCTGGTGGAATGGTTCTTCACGTGCTGTCAGCCAGCAATAGGATGCAGAAAGCAGTAAGCCATATGTGCAGATGGGGAGAGGAGAAGCCTGCTGCCTTTTTTCACTGTGGGAAACAGCAAGAAGAGCACAAGGTTTTGAGAACTTGAGTTTCCCTTAGATGTGAATACTGGCCATCAGGAGGAACCTGCTGCTTGGGCTTCAGAGAGTGCACTGGTTCCTGCAAAGGATAAGGAATCCCTGGGTTTGTACCTACATGTGGTATTTTGGAGATGTCAGAAGAGTGAACTTTGGATACAGATGGACCCCTGCAGAAACCAGGCTCTTTGGCTAAAAGAGACAGTCTAGGCAGTCACTGGGCAGCACTCTCCTCTCTGGTGCATTTATTTATTTATTTTTACTATCTCTGATTCCATCCAGCTGTGTACATGCTTCTATTAAGTGCCTTTGTGAGCTACATTCCTGTAGGATTTTGTAAGATCCCTTCACCTCTTGACCCCTTAAAGCTGTTACTCCATCCCTGTCTGTCTAAATGAGTGAAGAGAGATCCCATTGTTCTTTCTGGAAGCTGGGTCTGTGTTGACTTGAAGGTTTTGCTCATCTCCCTCAAAGTGTTTCTGCTCTGATTATGGGTTGTGAAACGTGACAGCAGGTAAATACGCCAAGTAAGGAGTTTTGAAGCAACACGTAACAGTGAACTCTGAGGGCAAAACAAGAGTGCTGTCTGTCTGGTATTAGTGTAGCTTTATGGAAATTACCTTCATCCTCTGTCTGTTGGGAGAAGGGAGAGTAGGCAATTCTGCTAGCAGCATGTTTGGTAGGTAGCATCTTGGTTGTGTTGCTGTTAACACAGTGATCTTGTCTCCTGTCAACGCAGTTACTGTGGAGCTGCCTGACTGTAGATCTGTTTTCTCAAGTCAAGAAGCCAAGGAACAGATCAACCCTAAGGTACTTAGGGAGAGGTAGAGGATGTGTTGGAGGTGTTTATTTTTGGGATAGATGACCTGTACCGGCAGGTGAATGAACCTGTTAAAATGTGCCCTGCAAGAGTGTCATTTCTTCCTCATCAGCTTGCAACTGTACTATGGCCTGGACTTGAGCTTCAGCCAAAATAACAAGTTCTTTTGTTATTGTCCAGTGGTTTCTGGATTTCATGGGTGGGATTTTTTGTTGCTTTTTGTTTTAAACCCTTTATGTATGCTGTTGCCCCCCCTGCAGTAATAGGAAAGGTCTGGCTGGAAGAGCTGGGGACCATGGCACAAGAATTACAGGTTAGGCCTAAGGTGCAAAAGCAGAGATAAGAGCTTTGTCCTAGCTATGGTGTTTCCAGATGTGTGCAGCGTGCATGGGTCATGGCTGCCCCTGAGTGCACAGGCACGGCAGGCAGCTGGGGGATGTTGGGCAAGTGATGCACATTCACAGTGCTGCTGTGCAGTAGCTTTGAAGAATGGATGGATGGTGCATGGTGCCAAAAAAAAGCAGGGTCGGGACTGTCCCTTGGGATCCCTGCTGTATTTTTTGTGAGTGCTCCTCATGACTTGTCCCAGTTTAAGGTAAAGAATGTGTCCCTCTTTGCGCTGTTTGGTTTCTTCAAGTGGCACTTTTTATAACTAGCAGATAATTAAGAACCAGCTGCATTTGGAATGTGGCTGTACAGTTACTGAATTTCCCTTATTTTCTCTTGCCCTTTTTCTTCAGTGAGCAGTTCTTTATAAGGAGGTAAAGGGGCAGCTCTTTTGCTTCCTACCTCTAACCAAGCACAGTAGGAGATTCTGACCACTTTCTGACCCTAATGTGAATAAAAAGGTACCCAGCTGGACTGTGCAAAGTGTTCCTTTATGACCTTCTGTTTGGAGCTTGAAGCCTGATCCTAGGAATTCAAATTGAGACAAAGTTGCTTCTACTTGCCTTGTCTGTATATGTTTCCATGGCACATAGGTATTTTGTGATGCCTGCTGAGATGATGTTGAGCTTGGCAACCCTGGAGATAAGGATGCTGTGGACTAGCAGGGTCTTCTTAGATCTTATCCTGCTGGCATTGAGGAAGATTAGGGCAGAAGGACGTCCTGGGCTAAACAAACCTCTGCAGTGGAGGCAGCCAATTTGTCCGTCCCTGTGTGCTGCATGCACAGGAATCAATCATGCTCCCACGAGCTGAACGAGCTCTGGGAGCTTTTGCAGGTTTGAGATAAGTGATTTCTCAGAGTCTTGCTACTCCTGGCTGGGAAGAAAGCAGAGCAGATCGCAGGACATTTCCCTGGCAGTGCTGACTCTGTGGTGCTCACTTGCTCCCACAGGCAGAGATTGGTTGCACCTTTGCAGCCTGACTGTCACTGTAGCCTTTTCCCTTGTCTCTCAGTGAGCTCTTAGTGACTTGGAGGTCTCATCTGAACTGCTGACACCGAGACTCTATCTGGGCTGTTCTCCCAGGTAGTGTGGAATTTGGAGTGCAGATTAGAAACAAAGGACCTGAGATTGATGTAACAATTCCATACCTTGGTCAAACATGCTCCAGTAGAGTGGGCGTGAAGTGCTAAAGTAAATTTCGTTTTTTGCACTGGCTCCAGGGGGATCTGAAACCATTCAGGGCACTAAAGGGTTGTAAGGATGGGGTTTTTTTTCTAGGAGGAAAATACAGTGCTGGTTCCTCGGTGAATAGAAAGTCCAGGTGGCTGTAATCTGCATAGTAATGGTGACTGTTTCTTTAATGGCATGGCATTGGTTTACCTCTTCTTCCTGATAGGATTTGCTTTGTGAATGCCTGAGGAGATGAGAAGCATAAAGTAATAGGATATTTAAAAGACATCTAAATGGGCAGAAGAGTTTCAATGCCTTCAGATGCATACTTGGGACCTCTCCTTTTAACATCCCTGAGAATTAGCAGGAAACCCTTGGAGGGTAATGCTCCCTTTGCAATTACTGCAAGCGCAAACTGTTGTGGTCTGGTGTGCTCAGGAACAGTTTCTTTTCTGAGTAACTTCCTGCTGAGCTTGGTATTGACCATGCTGGTAGAGAAATGTTAAAATCTAGGCATACAGAGTCAGTCCTCGGGCTCCCTGTGTTAGTAGAAGCCTACATCCGTGCTGCCTGGGGGTTGGAGCAGTGGGAGCAGCCTGCATGTGACAGGGGACTTGTGGGTTGTGTGTGGCCTTCAGCCAAGGGCCAGTGTCTCATGTGTAAAGCTGTATGCCTGGCAGTGCAGAAAACAGTGCCCTGCTGGCGCTTGAAAATTTTCCCTGTGTGTGAAGAGAGGACTTAAAGCTGATCAGGAGCAGGGAAGGATTTTGGTAATAGCCAGCCTTGATGTTTTTCCACCTAGACTTTGGAAGTCAGTTTATCTTGCTTTATCCATGACCTTTTAAGAGGCATTTGTTGTTTCACAAGTAGTGTGGACTTCTGTGGACCAGGCAGCTCTTAGGGGGCCAGGGTTCTGGTGTTGTAGTGTTACACCCTCTGTGTCCAAATGCCATCACCCCACTGTTTGGTGTCTGTAGTAGGAACAGTGCACCATTAGATACACCCTGTAAGTGGTGGCTTGGCACTCTTTAACTGTGTCTTCCTGCATTGTGCTTTTTTGTAGGCGAGTCACAGGTCCCCACATTGACTGTTTCTCCATTTAACTTGTCCTCAAATGACAAAAGTCACTGGTGAGCCTGAGCTGGTGCTGCTTGTGACTCCTAATCACATTTCAGCCTTCATGCTATGATGGTGCTTTTTTTTCCCTTCAAAGTAGGTTGCTTTCAAGTGTCTTAATGAAACCATTTGCTGTAAAATTTCTTCTGAAGATAAAATGGATACTGCCTCACTGCCTAATGTCTTAATAATGTGCTTGGTTTTTTCCTCCTATATGAATGTATATTGCCTCATTAGGGCAGGAAGCGTGTGTGATTATGGATGTGTTTTCCTGTATTCCTTTCAGTGAAAAATTCTACAGTTACCTAGGAATTTTTTTGCCACTACCAGGATGTTCGTGCAGCAAATATCTGTCTGCAGACAGGTGAGGTTCTTCCTGAAACGTGGGAATTTAGCCTCCCAAGATCTTTTCTTTATGGAATTCCTCTAATGTTAATATGAAGAGTGATGGGCTCTGGAAGAAAGTGGAAAGTATTTTTTTTAAAACCTGAGCTTTAGGAAGAAACTTTGTGAAATATTTGTGAGCTTATTTGAAGAGACTGATGCGTGTATGTTTGTGTCCATTTTGCATTGTATTCAGTGTTTCCAAATGGGTATCAAATGAATCAAAATAAATTAATGGAAATGATCTCTGGAGTGGCCTGTTGATTTATGCCAACACATGTAGGTAAGCTGAATGACCAGAAGCTGCCACTATCTCATGGCTATTCAGCTGTGAGCTGGACTTGGGAATAAGGGAGCAACAGGCTAAGGAAAGCTTGGGAAACAAATGTTCTTCCAGTTCTGCAAAAGTTGACCTTTGGGCTTGTTGGCACTGAGATGAAAGAGAGAGCTGCTAGCAGTTCTCAGCATCCTAGAAACTAGGGATATTCCCTCATGGTAGGAATTTGAATGGGGATCTGTCATCCTATGAGCAATGCATCAGTATCTGAGCAGCTTCCTGGCCTTTTTATCCTATGTCTTGCTTTCCCACTGACACTTGCCCACATAATACACCCAGAACCCCAAAAAGGAACAATCTCTTGCTTTAAACCCTTTTCTAAGCCATATTTGGAAATGACATGGATATTATCCTTGTAGATAGTAGGAAGAGATGTAGCCTTTAATTCTGTTGGTATCTTGGGACAGCTGCTGAAAGGCAAGATAACTTTTAATGAGTAGAATCACAGGTGCCTTTGATTGTTCCAGAGCTCTGCTTTGATTTGCCTGGGTAGTACTTCTGTCTGCTGTTCAGCTGTTTCTGTTTGAAGATAACTTTGCACTGCTGACAACAAGGATCTTCCAGCAGGGTTTTAGTTGGATGAGGCTGGTGTTTGCAGAACAGTGTCAGGCTTGGACACCCAAGCATGACCAGCTTTGTAAACTCCAGTGCTGTTGATGGGGACACAAGAAATTCTGTCTCTCCCTACCATTTATTAATTTTTTCCCCTGTTGTGGCTTGCTGTGCTGGCCCTGCAGAGCAGGGCCATGCCTGGAGTGGCAGCTCCTGTGCTGAGAAGGCCAAGGTGCACTGCTGGGGCAGGTGCCCATACAGGTCTGTGGGCTGTGGATCACACTGCAGTGGTCCATGGACCTTTCCCAGGCTAACTACTGTCCCTCCCAGCCTAGAGGGAACAGAGGAAATTGTTTACTTTTTCAAGCACTCTTTCAGATCCAGTTTGTGCAGGGCCTGGGGGACTTAAAAGTGACCGGTGTACAGATTTAATGAGAAGGTGGTATTTCTATGGTTAAGGTTTTTGGGCAACCGTGTAAGAACTGTGTAAGGCAGGGGTATGTGGAGTTTGCAATCACTTCAAGGTTCTGTATTTGCTGTTGTACTGCAGTAACAGTCCTCCCCCCACCCCTGTGCAGAACAAAAGCCTAGTTGTGCAGCCACCTCCCTCTCTTGCTAAGAAAAGCAAGGAGCTGACAGGCAGGAGTGTGCCTGAGCTGTGAGTGTGGGCTGATGACCAGCATTAAGGCGCTGACATCTGCATCTAGCCAAGTGTTGGAGCAGGAGGAATGCTCTGGCACAGCTGCAGGCTGAAGCTGTTTCTTTGGTCTGACAAGCTCTCTTACATCACCCTCCTGTGGGAGCCCCAATTTGCAAAACACCAACATTGTGCCAGGGATTTGAGGGGTATCCTGCGCATCATCTGGCACAGCCTTGCTTCTGCCAAGGAGGTTATGAGTTGTTCCAGCCAAGTGTGGATCAATAGGGAAGTCAAGGGGCTTCTCAGTTCCCTTTTGATTTAGACCATGTTCAGTATGAATTTGCCTGATCCTTGAACATCTTCCCTATCCCTCGGCTGGATCTAGCTGAGGCTTCAACTCCCTGTTGCGCTGGCAGTAGGCCAGGGCTGTCAAAGCTCAGCTTCTGGATCTTCTTTTGGCTTCTTACTGCTGCACTGTCCAACCGAAGAGTGTCTTGTCAGGAGAATCTTTCAAAGCTACTAGGAATAGAAGGAAACTCTGGAAGGTGAGAGCATTGGAGGCAAAGGACAGTTTCCAAAGTGTTGACTGTACTTCAAGTTCTTTGGACGCAACTAAGCTCCACATGAGCAGCATTATTTTCATGGATGGTGAGGGGCACTGAGATGAGTGTGAGCTGTGGGCTTTGAGGATAAAACGCTGGGGAAAGAATCTGCAGTTTATTAAACTGGATACACCCCTGAGTAGCCAGTGGTTTGGGGCACCTTTTTAGCTGTGCAAGATGTAAATTCAATACATAGCCAGCCTGTTAGTAGGGTCAGTTCCAGGCTGCATGTGGACACATCCACTCTACTGCTACAAACTCCTGTTCCTCCCCTCACAGCTGCAGCATGTCCTGTCTCTGGCTGGCTGGAATGCTGCCTTCTCTTTAGATGGAGATGCTTTCTCTCTCTCACCTTTTGTCCTCTGGGTCACTATTGTCCTTACACTATAAATCCAGGTGGAGGGTGGGCCAGAGACCTACCTTGCTGTGTTCATTGTCAAGCCCCAGTAGGGAGGAAAATTCCAGCAGAAAAGTGGGAGTATAACGGCCGGTTCAGGAGTTCCAGGAGCTTGTTGGCCACTACGTGGTAGAGACTTCCAATGGGGAAGAGTGTCGTAAGAGCAAGTGGATTGCTGTTAGCATCAAGTGTGGCTGCTGGCTGCGCTGGGGCATTACTTCGGGAGCTCAGCCCCAGCTCTGCTCCTCCCTGCCTATTTGGCTCAGTCCTCTGCAAAAATCCCTCCCAGCTCTTCCCCGCAGCACGAGTTATCCAGCCTCTCCCAGCTTGTGCTTCCTCTCACAATCTGCCTCTTAATGTAGCCAGATGGTCTGAGCTCGCCCACACTCCATGCAGGCACCTTCAGCTCCCTGCGCTTGGAGAACGCGCTCATCTGACCTGCTGCTGGTCAGGTCTGCACCGTGCCTTTGGGAGAAGCGGAATGTTCGGGTGTTGCAGCATGGCTGTCGGAGGTACCTGGGAGTGAGAGTTGTCTTCAGACCTGCACCAACATCCTGCTTGACAGCCTCACTTTGTGGGCAGGGTCCTTTTTCTGGCCAGATCCCTGTGTCCACGTGGACAAATTCCCGATGCTGAAGCTCTGGAGCACGCTGCTGTGCTTGGGCACCCACTCCGTCCTATGCAACTTTGTCTGCAGCACTTAGTGCTGGTCTAGGTCGCTGGCTCTGGCCTTCTATCCAGTGCCATTCAGTTGGCTTGACATAATCTGCACCAACAGCTCAGTTGTATTCATTTCAGATTTGGGTTTATTGGAAACTTCCAGTGCATATATGCATTTTACTAATGATCTGTTACAAGATAACAGTAAACTGTTGCCTTTCTGGTGGTACTCAAGTACTTCCTGTACTGCCAAATGCTTTTGGAGAGCTTTGCCTATCTGGCTGTGAGAGGGAAGTGATTCCAGCTTCCTGCCTTACATTGTTGCTAAGACATAGTGTACCTGAACGGCATTACCCTGTCTGCATTATGCTGCAGGTTAAGGTTAAACAGTAGTATGAAACTCATTTTAATCATTTCAGCTTCTGTAAAAGCTACAATCTGCCTTTTTCTTGGAGTTTTGTCTTTTTTGCTTTGAAGTACTGGATCAACTGAAACAGCCCAGACAGACTTGCACAATACACCCTGAAATATTAAAATAGCTTGGGAAGTGTTTAAATGACAACTGAGGCTCATAAACTTGGGATTATTGCTTGGTACCAAAATCAGTGCACTGTGCTTGTGAACTGGGCAGTGCTGCAAACAAGGCAGCTCCTTGCAAAAGAACCCACGTTTTAGACTTTCCATATGGAATGATGTGATCTGGATCATTAGCAAATATGGTTTGCACAAACAGCTCTTCCCTTTCGTCCTCCCATCCAAACTTTCCTGGCACAGTTAGGTAGAAATTGTTCTCTGGGTGGCCAAGTTCACAGCAGTGGTTAGGGGTCAGCTGACAGTCAGGGCGGTCTGCCCTCTGGACAAGCTGTCACCCTACAGAGTACTGCCAACAAAAAAGCATCGGGTTACTGCTTAGGCAAAAAGAGGTGCAGTTCAGTTCTGT
This sequence comes from Oxylabes madagascariensis, assembly GCA_013400675.1. Taxonomy (NCBI): domain Eukaryota; kingdom Metazoa; phylum Chordata; class Aves; order Passeriformes; family Timaliidae; genus Oxylabes; species Oxylabes madagascariensis. Next base: position 22,910 of record VYZR01014538.1, read on the forward strand.
GCTTCCTTGGATGGAGGAGGATCCATGTCATTACTGCAGCTCTGCATGTGGAAATGGCCTTGGCCTCAAACACATCCTGTGCTAGGCTTTGGTTATGTGGGCTTTATGGCCACCAGCCAAGACACCCCTACAGAGGCTTGAGGGGAATGACTCCATGAAGTTCAACGTGAAACTGTCAGATTAGCTTTCATCTATGCTTCGTTTACAACAACAGTGACCACAGGGAGCTCCCTTGGGCTCTGAGACCCTCTGCACTTGGTAAGTCCCTTGCCCCTGGACTTCTTTCAGTCAGCAGGGAGATAGCACTGAACAGAACCAGTCTTGTTGTCTCCTTCCCATCTCTGACTCTCTTCTGTCATGTTTGGAAGTTGGGGAGGATTTCAGCTACTCTCCTGCGTAGCTGGTTCCTTCTTTCTTCTCTTTCCCTTTCCTTCTTCATCAATAATGGGTACTGCCTCCATGCTTTGAATGCGTTCAGTGTAAGTCTCCTGAAAAAAATTAGGGACACAAGGAACACAGTGACAACATGCAGATGTGTACATGACATAACAGGCAATCAAAGGAGAACTTCTGTTCAAAGGGAGAATTCAGATCTTGAGGATTTGTCCTTTCTGCTGTTAGCCAGGGCTGTCACATGTTAAGCATCTGCGTGCAGACCATTTCATTGGTGTGTCAATCATGCTGGGGAAAAATAACATATTGCCCTTTTCTATTCCTCCCCACCAAGAATTTTGCTCTTCTCTCTGACAGGATTCATTAGCTGGTGTTTGCTTAGCACTCTAAAGATGAAAGAAGTTTTCTGAAGAATAAACAGGGCCTCTGAAAGAAGTTTCTTTAGGAAAAATGCAAGCTTATTTGGTCCAAACCAACCGCTTGGAAGTGCAGGCAGTTGGGCTCCAATTCTTACCTGATTTTAACCACCCCATCAAAGGTGCCCTTACCCTGGGTTCACATACAGGCAATAGGGAACCACAGTCCTGTCTAAAGAAGAGTTTGTCATGGCAAGGTCTGAATTGCCTTTTGCAAGTGGGGAAAGAGATAAGGAAAAATGTCAGGTGATTATGCTCCTAATAGGAGGTCATATGTAGAATGAATCCAGTCTCTTCCTGGGTTTGACTTTCCCCTGGTTCATTCAGTTTGCTGACTTGTTAATGTTAAACTGTGCACTATTCAGACCTTACTGATACAGCAAGCTAGAACAGGTTTGCTCTACCACATCAGAGGTGAATTTAATTTCATTCTTCCTCCAAGGTGCTGCAGATCTTGTTGGGGCTGTGTGCAGGCAGAGCCTATTCATGACTGCATGCAGCTACCATGCTTCCATGATGAAGCAGGTGAACAGACTTCTAATTTTTTCTTCCTGCTAGAATGTATTTTATGGGACAACGAGTGGACTGGGTGTGTCCAGCTCCAGTCATGACTGGTAGAACTGAGTGCTCTAGCTTTTGCAGCCAAGTCAGGCTGGTGATGGCATAAATGTAAAGACTCCTTAAGTAGGATTTCTAGTTGATCAAATTTGGATTTGTGAACTAAATCATCTGCTGTGGACAAAAAAGTACTATGTAATTCTTACACAATCATTTGGCTTGTTATAATTGTACTTAAAGATTTTCCTAAGGCAGCTTTTAGCAGAAGCTGCATGGCCAGAGCTGCTAATCAGCTTAGAAAGTTTCAGCTTCTTATCCTTACTTAGGCTTTCACTGTGTTCTCTTTTTTTTAGATTTAGAAGTCCTGTGAAGGGTGCCATTACACTTTCTTTTCCAGGCTGCATGGAAACTTAGCATAAACCTCTGCTGATACTGTCTGTGCCTATCACAGAAGCAAAACACCAGCAGTATAGAACTTGTTTCATGTGCTCCTGGGGAGCAGCTGACCTGTCAAAAGTAGTCCCTAAAATAATCTACAGGGTATATTAAACTAAAGTAAAAAGAACCGATAGTAAGGGAAGTAAAGTAAGAGCTAGAACTGCTAGAACACTTACTTGTTACTGTGTTCAGTAGCAATCTTCAGCCTCTCCCGTAAGGCCCTTTTTTCCTCCATGACACGATCATACCATGCCCAGAAGCACTTCCTCATGAGGCAGACTGTGTGGAAGGTACTTGCTCTCTCCTCCTGAGCAGAGAGATAATCCTTGTACTGGGGAGGACAAAGAAACAGGTGAGAGTGGCTTTTTTTTTTCTTCTTTTCTCTCCCAGCCTCTGGCCTAATAAATAAAACAGTGCTGAGACTGTGGCAGTGAAGGGTAGGGGCACAGGAGTGGAGGAAAATCAGCCGGGAGCAGGATGAGAGAGTGGCTGGTGGAGGAGCAGTATGTAAGAGAGTGATGGAGAGTGAGAAGCTGAGAGAAGGGCTCTGAAAAAAGGAATAATGTTGCTGGAATGGGGATAGCATAACTCTGCAAAGGTTGTACTACAGGTGGGTGAACTGGCACTGTGGTGAGGGGAAGGTGTGGCAGCAGCCAGCTCTCTTGGTATCATTTCTCCACTGTGGTGCAGACCAACCTTTAGCCAGTTCCTGAAGCCCCATCTCAGTAACATATGGGAATAGAAGTCCTCAGCCTGAGACATCTTCTCCCTGAGACTCTGCTGGGTGTCCTGCAGCCAAGTCATCAGGCATTTCCTCTGCAGACCCAAGCTGTGGTGCCTTTGTGCCACCTGAGTGAAGATAGCAGAGATAGCAGCTGGTTACCTGAACTGGTGACTACCTAAGTATAAAGCCACAGAAGATTGGGTGCACTAGAAAATAATCTCAGCTTTTTGGGGCTGCTCAAATCCTGATTTCTCACAGCTGGAATAACTTACAGGATCCCACTAAGAGGGGTCAACATAAGGAAAAAGATCTCTATACCAGGCCACTGCTGCATCACTTCTAGAGAAAACCCTTTTGAATGAGATGCTCAGTTTAACTGATTGTGAATGTGGCAGAGGCATGTCCTGTAACAGCTCAGTCCAAGCCTGTCCACAATGCTGACCAGCAGGGTGGACATACGGAACAGCTTGTATCCATCTACTTCTTCCCAGCTGGAGGCCTGTGTGCATTTGATGAAGTACTGTGAGTAGCTCCAGTTCCAGTGACTGAAATGGAAGCTTTCCAATTTAGCCCTGGGCTCTGGCTGGATCTTCAGGATACAGCTGAGTGTTATCAGTCTCTCCCTGATAAGGGATGCCAACTTAGTCACGTGTGGAAATGTTTCATTAGCAATATTCCTTCATCGAGGTCTTGGAAGCTGCCACTTGCTGTTCTGCACTCAGGGCCAGCATAGAATAGAATGTTGATTATCACCTGTAGTGTCCTGCCACTAGCAGTGACCGACTCTGTACCAGCAACTTCAGAGAGAGTGAAAGCCCTGATGATAGGCTGGGGTTAACTCCTGCAGCTAAAGTTGCTTGGCGGTATTTCACTGATAAGTGTTGCTGTGGAGTAAGAGAATTGGCAGGCACATGTCATATAGCTTTTTTTTTTTTTCTGTTTAATCCTGTTTAATCAGCTATAAATGATGATGCCATCCCTGCGGGTTTTTAATGGCTTTTCATGATTATTGTCAGATGGGCTGATTTAAAGAATTAATTTAAGGCAGGGTACGCAGGGAGAGTTTTTGCTTTTTTCCATCTCTACCTGGCCTAAAAGCCTATTAAGACTTCTGCTAAGTGCTGCATCTACTTTTTCCCTTCCTCCTATGGCAGCAGTAATTTCCTTTACTCTCAGCACTTACCACTAGGTTTTCCTTGGCTTGCTCCCTCAGCCTTTTCCATGGCACTATTCCCAGTTTTCTGAGAAGGACCTTCTCATAGTGATCTCTAGCCTTTTTCTGGAGCTGCTGCTCTTTCTCTATCCTCCTCTGCTTCTCCAGTTCTTTCTGCAATATAAAAACGAGTAGTTTTAATTCCCTCAGGATGAAGAGGATATTAAGCAATGACAGTAGATTATCATATTGGAGCTGGAGGTTCTGACCTGACAGGAAACAGGGATTTGCATCATCTTTAGCACTGCAGACTAGACATGAACCCATGCAGTAGAACCTGTGTCCTAAAGCAAACTGTCTTCTGGGAGTTGATGGTATTCCTGGACACTCCCTTGGGCTGTGTATCAGCAGTGCAGTTTGGAGTTACTGTAACAGACATGACACCTGTGGCTACCNAGAGTAGACTGAACATGCTGCCACTGTGAGGGGCTTATGTGGCTGTATCTCAGCAGAGAATGCCCAGCAGCTGGGACCTCTAGTCCTGCTGAGGAGACAGACAGCATATACTTCATAGCACGTTTGGGACACAGCCCTTTCCCTAACACTGCCAGAAAGGGAGCAGACTGTGAGTCTGTATTGTGGGTGCTGTGCTGTGGAACCCTGCTCTACCAATGAAGACCGTTAGTTCACATTACTCTGGCTGCTGACTGAGTACCAGTGGGTAATGGATCTTCTTCCCTATCCCTGCTAAAGGGGAAGAAGAAGGTGAGGCATTTGGTCACCAGCTTCTGTTGCCTTCTCTCCTCCCGGTGCTTTTCCTGCTGTGCTTCCTTTTCCTCGGCTTCCTTCCTCTGTCGTGCTTCCTCTTCAGCCTTCAGCTGGGCCTTGAAATGGAGGAAGGTGAAATTCAGTTTATTTCATATGACCTTTTTCATGAACACAGATCTTTAAACTTTCCTACTATTCCTCTAATATTGACCAGCACCTGAAACTTCAGCAGGTGAAGTTTCACATACTAGAGATGATCTGTGCTCAAGAGTGAACTGTGGAAGGGACAGGGAGGAGGGGCTTCCCTTTTTACTACCTATATACGTATCTCTATCCATCTATTTTTCTATGTATGTACATGTGTATCTTTCTTTGCCCTAAGTTATAGTATTTGTCCACTCTT